>JBAMBP010001542.1:0-47115 GCA_037044515.1 Phortica magna
ATCAACGCTTCCAACGTTCCATCACCAACTGCGCTGCCACCACCCACGCCGCCGCCACCAAAGCCATAACCCGAGTAGCCGCCCGTACCAGTGATTTCGGCTCACCCGTTCTAGCAGTTGCATCCGCTGTACCCAACATGGCTCCCGCTTGTGATTCTTCCAGCCTTCCCGCCGTCATTCCCGCCTTTTTTCTGGTCAAAGCCTTCGTAATTGCAGTCGTCTGCCGACGTCGACGCCGAGCACCAGTGCTACCGCTGCCTCCACCCCGGTCGAAACCTCCGAGGAAGACGACGACCCACTGTCGTCTGCCATCGCCCCTACCCACGCTTTCAACAACAGCCGTGCTGCCACCACCCATGCCGCCAACGCCAGTGCCACCACACGTGCAGCCGCCCACACCACCGATTTCAGCTTACCCTCTCTCGCAGTTGCATCCACCGTACCCAATATGGCTCCCGCTGGCGATCCTACCAGCGTTCCCGCCGTCATTTCCGCCTTTTCTCCCGGACACAAGCCTTCGTAATAACAGGTGAATTGGCAAAGACGTTGAAAATGATTACATTAAAAATAAATTTAAATACTTTATTTATTTATTTTATTGTTAACCGTTTATAAATTACCAATAATTTTATAATTATTCACGCCGCTCATTAAACCCAACTAAAAACAGCTGATCGACGATATTGCCATTCACATGCAGCTTAACTAAATGTCAATTTCATCGTGCTACTCACACTGGTCAGAAGAAGTCAAAACAACATACACAATACTTCATACTACGTCAATTTTATACGTCATTTAGTTGTGGGTATTTTCCTCGCCCACATCATTTTTTTAAATGACGAATATAAATTTTTACGCTGCTGATAAAATAAAAAAAAAACAACAAAGGAAATCCCATGAAATTAACATGTGCTAATCGATGTGAAAATATTTAATTACATAGAAAAAAAAAAATAAATTGAGCACCAAAGTAAAAGTGTACAGAATTGACACACATGTTTTTTGTTGTGTCAGAATTGCTTATCAATTAATTACGCAAACAATTTTGTTTTTGTTTTTGCACAATTAATAAATTTTGATTCTAATAAGCTCAAACCATAAAGCGTTGAGCGACTCAATTGATACCGCGCGCAGCAACAACAACAACAACATGGAACAAAACAAAATGCCACTCAAAGAAATAGAAGAAGAAACAAACAAAAACAAATGAAGTAAAATTAATTGCGCATAAGTTCAGCAAAAGAGGAAGAATAAGAAGAACAACAACGAAGGAAAATAAAGTCATGAAAACAACAAAAAGATTTGCGCGCCAAAAGTCAAACATAAAAAAAGTGGAGCTGCCAGCCAACAAAGTAAAACAGACAAAACGAAGTTGCGATGCGCCGCAAACTTATTGCCTCACCTTAAAGGCGACTGTCTTGTCTTGCGTACTGCACAAATGAGGTGAGGTAACTAAATGTGTATGTGTGTGTGTATTGTGTGTGTTCGACTCAAGCATTTTGATGTCTTGCCAACTTACTACATTCATATCTGAAGAAGGAGCATGCTGATGAGTTGCGCTTCAGCATCGCGTGATAATTGTATGTTGAGAGCATTGGGTGCTCTTCAAGTTCAAACAAATGACATGAATATATTGCTAAAGTAATGCCAGAAGACATGATGGACCAGCAGCAGCAAAAGCGCCATCAATAATACAAATCAAAAAGTTGAAAGACAACAACAAAAGCATATAAAAATAAGAACAAAACACAAAATCAACTCAACTTTTGTTGGCGTAAGTAGTGTGAAGATGATTTGTCTTTTTTTTTTTTTTTTCCACAAACAACAATAACAAAAAAGTCCAAAGCAAAAACAACAACAACAACACACAGACTGGAGTAGTCAACGAGCAAAGGCGTAGAGTGCAAAGCAAAGTGGCACAACTATTCGTCGTTTGAGAGTCATGTCTGACACGAGTAAAAAAAAAATTAGACACAAAGAGCATAGAAAAAAAAAGGAAAAGAAAATGAAAAAAAAATAAAACGAAAAGCAAACCAGACAGTTGCAAAGAGCTGGCGTAGCACATTGTGGTGTAAGACAGTGGGAGTCAAGAGTCATAACTGTCAAAAGTCGTCGTCGTCGTCGTTGCTATGAAAGACAAAGCAAGTCAGCTAACCAACGAATGAGTGTGACTAACTGTCTGGCTGGCTGACTGACTGACTGTCACTCATGCACATACATAGTACAGAGATACGAAGCAAATAGCGTTCAGAAAAAAAGGAGGATGCGAATAATGTTGATGATGGCTTGGAAAAGTTCACATTTTTACTTCATTATTCAGCAAATAATGAAAGAAGAAAAGTCAGAGTCAGAATAACTTTTCACCTCTCAAACACGACACACATACACAGACATTGTCGACATTATACAATCCAAGCGGCATGACTGACTGAAGCCAACGTTGCCAGTCAGTCAGTCAGCCTTGTCTGTTTATATACACAAGCGTGTTGGCTAGAATGTTTGATGCTTCTTCTTCATCAGCAGCGTTTTCTTTCTCTCATATTGTTTTTGTTGTTACAGAGAACGTGGAACGGTGGCTGAGTAAGTTGCAACTTGGCTTGGCATGTCAGGCACGTTTTTATGTTCGTTGCTGTTTTATGAAATCGGACACATGCTCACACATACATATTCACATGTGTATAAGACAAAGTTGCGCAAAGGAACGCAAGTCTGACACCAAAAAAAAATAAGTTAAAAAAAAATAAAATTGGCGCGAAAAAATGTAAACTTGGCTCTGTTGCACCTCAAGTGGTGATAATGAATTGCACGTAGAACTATTAAGAAAACAAAAAAAAGTGCTAGAGCAGAAAAAAAAAACTTAATAAAGCAAAGTAGTCGCGTATAAAATTTGAATGCTAAAACACTTGAAAAAGTTGCGCTTGGAGGCAAAAATAGCAAACGAACTTTGTCGACAAAAGTGTACATTGTATAATTTATGCATAATTTACACTACAACTACAATTGTACAACTACAAACTTCAGCAAAGAGAGTGTGTATGTAGAGCCAGGAGAGAAGAGTGCGGCCGTATTTTGAGAAATAATAAAACTGCTGACTGACTACAATAAACGCGAATCGTGCTTGTGAATTTCTCACGAGTCATCAGCATAACATGAAAAAAAAAAAAGAAACTAAAAAAGGACAGACTAATAAAAAACTTGCAAGTTTTAAAGGTTGACATGGCGCATGCAATTTTTCTTCTTCACTTAGACAGCTGTTTAAGCCGAATTGATGAAACAGCTGTTAGCACTACAATCAGCTGTTGTGCCCAAAAAGCAAAGGATCTCGAAATCAAAATATTCATTGCACTTAAAATGATAGCAACAACATAAAAGTAGTTTTGCATAGCAACAACAACAACAATTTAATAGCAGTAAATGTAGCAATACAACAACAACTAAAATGATGATGACAATAGCGCAGCGCACAAGTAACTTCATTAGTCGTCCATTCAGAGTGCAACGTGCACAAACCACACACCGTGCAGACGACAATAAGCGCTGTTACTGTGTTACCGTTATTTGTTGCGTTGCCGTGGCTGCCGACCGTACATTCTTTATGTATGTATGTGTGTGTTATGACTGATGCTGGTAACGTTGTTGAAAGCAATTGGTAACCCAAACTAAGGCCCACAGCACACCCAACAACACACAAAGGTAAACAAGCCGGCAAAGTGACACTCATACTAATACACATGTCTGCTGACACCGCCAGCCAACATCAACACACCGTCGCCGCCACCGCCCACCCATAGTTCGTTTGTACACGTGCATTTTAATATTATTAGCCCCTGCAGTTGTATTCCGACACCACGACACCAAAAACAACAACAACGACGACGAGGAAGTGGTGGTTGGCTGAGTTGTACACGACAAATAAAACGTTGTGGAAAATTGTAAATGAAAATACCATGCCATCGCTGACAAAAGAGATGGGAGAATAGCACCGGAAAAACAGCGTTACCGCATTGCCAAAGGCGGCAAAAAAAAACAGCAAATTAAAATAGACTTCACAACACAGTAACAGTAACAACAACAACAGCAAAGAGCCACTGTCGTGAGTTAATGTGCCAACACTCACCACGTGTTCGTTGGGTGGGCGTTTGTTGTTGGTCTTGGCGCCGTAAATTTTAATAAATTCGCATGAGTTATTAATATTTGCAACCACGACTGTCCTCAAGTGTTATACTTTGTTGTTGTATTTAATTAATACAAAAAGAATGCATTTTTTTTATGCTATTTTATTTTAAAATTTTAGCCTTACTTTTAAAAAGAGCCATGTGAATGTCAAAAGTTGTTGTGAAGTTTGCATTAAGGGGAAAGACGAAGTTGGCAGCTCCAAGAGCAAAGGTAAACAACAGAAACGAAAATATGCAGACATAAATGACCAAACAGTAAAATAGCAAAAACACCAATTTGACGTGCTCATACGACAAGTCATAAATAAAAAAGCTCGCCTATTCTCATGTTTAGACAATGTGTGTTTGCGTTTCTTTTGTGATAAGAAAACACAAAAATCATGAAAAAGGGCAAACACACAAAAGCATAACAACAATAACGAAATAAGGATAAGTTTGAAGAATAAAAACAAAAAATTCACACAAAGTGTCGTTTTTTGTAAGTCAAATAAAAATAAAGCTCCAAACAAAACTTAAACCAAACGAATTATGACAAAAACAAAACCGTTGTAACAAATTATAGCAACAAGAACAACAAAAGTAAAGTATGCATCAAATGAACATATGACAAAGTAAAAACTAACCAAACTCGCCTTTGTTGTTTTTTTTTTTTTTACACGCGCATATTTATTAACTTTTTTTTTGTTGCGACACTTTTTTTACAACGTTGTCGTCGTCGTCGTCGACAAAGCTTGTCTTGACTTTGTGGGTCGCCGATGGTGGGTTCGTCGTTAATTTTTACATAGTGACTATTTGCCTGCATGTCAGCTTGACGCTTCTTCTTACTTGCTGTTTGTTTAATTTTTTTTTGTTTTCTTTTTGTTTTGTTAACCAACTTACACACTCGCATACCATTCATACTATGTGCACATACAGTCGTACTAACATTTTGTGCCATGGCGCTGCCATTTCTACTTGCCTTCATTCGTTAGTTGGCAACTCGCAATGTAAGCACACATTACAACAAAACGCAATGCGCGTCATTTGTTTAACGTCGTCTACACACACATACACACACACACACATGCATTGTATAATGAAACACAGCTGAGCGCACGGTCGCAGCAGTGTGTTCAGTGTTGAAGCTCTGTTTCGCAATGCTTCTTCTTTTTCTTTTTAGAAGCCAACCAAGCTCCAACAAACGAACGAACGAACGAAAGAACGTGTACGTTGGTTGGATTATTTTATGTGCAAAACGAAAGTTTATGAGCGACGTTTGTGTTTGTATATTCATATAAATATATATGAGTGTGTGTGTGTGTGTGTGTCTGTATCGTAAATGGCACAAGGGAACGCCAACAGCACGCAAATAAATACAGCAGCAACAACAACAACGACAGCATTACCGCCGCCAAAGTCTGAACAACAACATCAAACTCGTACGTACGTTCGTTCGTTCGTTTCGACTATGAATTTTACGTTGTCGTTGTCGTCGTTGTTGTTGTTGTTGCTTCGTTCACATTGCGGCATTTTCTTCTGCTCACTCATTGCTCGTTGTTCGTACGTTGTTGCTCTGCTGCTCGACTGTCTCGACTCGGAATCTGACTCGTTGTTGGTCGCCGTCGCCGTTGCCGTTGGATCGTTCGTTCATTCGAATCGAGCCATTTGCTGGTGTACGGGAGGCAAGCAATTTTAGCGACCGAGCGCTTTTGCTTTGCTTTTTAGCTTGCTTGCGTTTCAAACTGAAATACAACAAACGGAACGCAAGAATCGACATACACACACAACACACACAGAGATACAACGAGTCGATTCGAGTCGAGCACATACAAGTATCCAAACGAGTGAACTGAAAAACAAGCAAGCACAGCGCAGCGCACAGCACACAAAAAGCAAACCGAGGCAAAAGCTGCTCTGTTGCCATCATTTTGTTCACCTTGTCTCGTCTCGTCTTCCTTCTCCTGACCTATAACTGACTGCCTGCCTGCTTGCCTGCCAGCTTGACTAGCTGCTGCTTGACTGGCTTGGCTGAGCCCTCTGACTGTTAAAATGAAAAACGATGATGATGTTGATGACGACGACGATGACTGTGACTATGGTTGGCAAGGCAAAATGGCGGGACGACGTAAACGACAACAGCGACGTTAAAAACCTCGCAACAACAAACAAGCCAAAGCGTTTGTTGTAGTAATAAAAAAAAAAAAAACAAAAACAAAAAAGGAGCGAAAAAACCGGCAAAATTTTGCCATAGCTTTTTATGCTGAAGCTGCCGCCTCTGTAATGTCGCCTAACCTCATACGGCGCGAGCCCCTCTTCAATAATCAACAAACACACTCATACCGTTCGTTGTTGTTGTTGTCGTTGTCATTGGCCGCGCATGAATTGCCAACTACTTGGCAAAAGTTGAATTTGGCAAAGCTTGCGCGACAAGCAACCGAAGGCTGGCAATCCTGAACGGAATGTAAGAAGTAAAGAGTGTATAGAAAATGTTGGTTAGCTGTAAGCGAACAACGTAAGAGACCGTACAATTTACAAGAACAACAACATTGAGTATGCGGCAAACTAAGTTGCGCTTTACCGGATTGGGTCGATAGCATAAATATATATATGAACAAGTAGTCGGGCATGGTTGGCAAAAGGCAGGACAAAAATACACGTACAGACGACAGAGCACAATTCGCAAAATATTAAAAGAGCGCTGTACAGAACAGAACAGCAAGGCACTGTAATAACAACAACAACAACAGCTGAAATTACGATAACGATGGCATGGCATGGCTTGACTGAAGTCGACTCGACTCGAAATTGACTCAAATGCTTTGCTGTCGTTTCGTCCTTATTATTGTTCTTGTTGTTGCTGTTTTTGTTATTGCATGTATGCAGATAGTCAGAGGCGTTCGTCGTTGGGCCATGTGCGTTGATGTTGTTGCCGTTTTAATGCAGCATTCACTTCAGTCAGCCAGTCGGTCCATCAGCCGGACCAAGGGACGGCCAGACGACACAGTCAGTCAGCCAGCCAGTGGTCTCAGGCTCATATAAAATAATGCCGCAATCGCATGCCGATTTAATGCTATTGTTGTTGTTGTTGTTGCATTTTGCAGTGGCGTTCGTTCGTACATCATTTGTTTGTTGTCTGTCTAGTTGTCTTAGCCATTAAAGGATTGCTTTGGTTTGCATTGCGTTTGAAGTGAACGCGCTCATTGATTGCCTGCCAATTGAATGATGTGTTCAGTGGCGTAGTCGAAGTTAGTAATACATTAATGCATATTTAATAATTGCATAAATAATACAATAAAAATTATACTATTAAACACTTTATTTTTTTTAAACAAAAAATAAAAAAGAAGAATACCAACAAATTTAAAAACAAAAAAAAATTCCCCGCCAAAAACTATTATGCAAAAATCTTGAATCATTTGTTTTTTTTTGTGTTTATCAATTAAGCAATCTACAGAGTAAAACAAAACTTGCCATAAACACAAAAAAACAACAACAACAACAAAGAGAAGTAATCAAAATTGTTATAAAAAAAAAGCAAAAACAAAAACAGACCGCCAAATAAAGAAAACCACAAGACTTATCGCAAATGCTGCATTAAAAAACAACAACATTATACATTTTTTTGCAGTGCATGACACTGAGCAGTTTTCTGACTAAGCTTTAAACTCAAGGCAAACGTATGTTCGTTCATACACACACATAGTCAATGTATGGCAAGAATTCAACTTGGCTCCGGCTTCTACAACAACAACAATACCAGCAACTAAAGCTGTTATTCGTGCCGACAACGTCAAACGTTGCCATCCATTTCAATCCATTTTCCATATTATGTTGCCAACAACAAACAACAACACCAACAACACTGTCGATCCCGAGTCGAGTCGATTTGAATCAAGTCGAATCGAGTCGAGTCGAGTGCTCAGACAGACCAGACCAACCGACAGACAGACAGACAGACAGACCGAGCGACCATCGACAACGAATTTAATGCGAGTTGAAGTCTCAAGTAGATGATGGCAGTAACAGCAACAGCAGCAGCAGCGCAACCATCATCAACAGCAATAACAACAACAACAACAACAGTAACAGCAACAATGGCAAACAGTGCCAACAAACCAACAACAGCAATTTTTTTTAAATCGTCCGCAGCGCCCTCTGCCGCATTTAAACCATTGACTCGTACTTCTTTTTGCGTTTCCACATTATTTTCTCTCCACCATGTTCTCTCCTATAGCATACATCCATCCTGGCGAAGGTTGTTACTGCTGCCGCACTGCGTTGTTGTTGTTGCTGCTGCTGCTGCTCCTGAAGTGAGCTGAGAGTAATGCTTTAGCCATTGATGTTGTTTTTGTACGCTAGCTTGATTGCGACAACAACAAAAAACGTTTGCTGTTACGGTTTTATTTTTTGTTTTTTCTTGTTCGTTCATTTTCAAGTGTTTTTCATCAAAAAAACAAAAAAAAAAAAAAAAGCAAGCGAGCAAAAAGCAGTTGTTTTTGTTGGTTTCGTTGCGAACATCATGAGCCGACGACGACGACACTGAGTAAAAATGAGTTTATATGCGGCAAACAATGACCGCGAGCAGCGCGCAGTATGCGACGCAACAAAAATATAATACGCGAAATTCACATAAAAATAATAAAATATAATTTCTGTCAGAATTTGTTTTATTTTTTATTTTGCGGCAAAATAAAATTAAATGAGCGCAAAAAATATTGAGTAACGAGTGTGAGAGAGCGAGCTAGCGAGTCAACGAGTAAATGTGAGCACGATATCAGTTGTGCAATGAGTTTTTGTTTTTGTTCAACGCTCGTTTGCGAAATTAAATTGAACGAATGAGTGTAACAACGTTGAATTGCACTCAAATGAACTATTTTTGTTTTTTCTTATTTCTCACTCATTTAACAGCAATTCTGCATGTGTGTGTGTGTGTGTGTTTGTTTGCGGATTAAAAATGTCAGTTGCGCGCCAATCGTAAAGTCGCTATTAATGTTGTTGTTGCTGTTGTGATTACCGGCAAAAAAATAAAGCTGGGAGCGGCAGCAGTAAAATAATAAAACATAACAAATGCCGTGCATTGAAGTAAAGGGGACCAATTTTAGCACAGTGAAAAAAAAAAGTAGATTCGAAAATTAAGCTGAGCTACGTTTGCAGTTACAATACACTGCGAAAAAAAATGTGTCTCTCGCCTCTTTTGCTCGTTTTGTTTATGCTTTGTTACCAAGTTGCAGTTTGTAATGTTTTTGCTTTTGTTCGTTTGCCGTCGCGCACACTAAGTAGTTGTGAACTTTTTTGTTGATGTTCTTGTTGTTGTCTGATGGCATCTGTACGGTACATACAAACATACAACTTCGCTTCAATTGTTCAATTCAATGAGAAATTACGAAAAATGTGCTCACACTCATCTGTTTTTTGACGCGACAGTCGTTAAGTGTCGACAGCCAAGGCAGACAAGCGAGCAGATCTAGTTTGATTAGGGCTAAAACTAACAAACCAAATAACACATGGGGGAATAAAGTTTGCATTGTTGTAATAATTTCAGTCGCAAAATGAAAAGATTGTTGTTGTTTTTGCTCTGTTTTGTGCTCATCGCGCTCTATATGATTGTATCTCGCCAGTTATACATATATTTTTTTAACGCTACGTTCGTTCGAATTTTCCCAAACTGTGACAATCGTTGCAATTATCAGAATTGAAATCTTGAAATGTATTTCTTTCAATTGACTGCGACGAACGACCAAACCACCAACTAATTCAGTCGAGCGTATAAACACTCTTGATTAGATTTTATTTCACATAAATGAAGCATGCTTCTTCTTAATTCTTTTTCACCATCCACACACATAGCCATAAAGCAGTGTATGCACAACACAAGTGTTGTCACTTCTGTTTTGGAACAGGACAGCGAGACGAGGACAAACTCGACGTTTGCGTGCGTCACTGCTTTCAGTGTTACCAACTTTAAGTGTTTTGTAGTGTGACAAGTTAATGCAATTTGACATGTGGCTTGGATTGTCATTTATGTGCGTGTGTGGTATGTGTGTGATATTTATTTTGTTTGTATGAGAATTTGTGTTGGAATGTTTCAGTTACTTTGTTTGGCAGAGAGGCAGGCAAAGAGTTAAAGTTTTGTTGCTTCACACATTTTATAAAGATTATTTTTTACAAGAAACAAGATGAGAAAATATAAACGTAACATATTGCTTAGAAATGCAATCAATATAAATTTAAGAAATAAGCATGCAAATTGTAAAAGTCCAACAGGTCAGTTAAATGACAGTGAATGAGTAATACAACAACTTTCAAGCGCTGAGTTGGAAATATAAACGAACTAACGATGCAAATTAACAAATAAATAAGTGTTAGCAAGAAAAAGGCGGCAAAAGTCGTTTCGTTGTCTCCGTCGACAACATCATCGTCATTATTATCAATTCTCAACGACGACAACGTTGCTGTTGCTGTTAGTGTTGTATGTATGTCTAATGTCAACGCTGCAAACGAACAAGTCAGTCGCATACAGAGCACAATGAATTTTAGCGTCAATAAATTGTATAATTTGCCATGCCATTTGCTTTTTATGGCAACATCAGTAACAACAAAACAGCAACAGTATAAATGAACATGACTATGCTGCCACACACAACGCACACACACACACAAATATAGAGAGAGGGACAGTGAGAGAACCGTGTTGTTGGTGTATGTGTACGTCTGTGTTTGGCTGATTGCTGTTGCTGTTGCCTCCGATGATGTCAGTTCATATTTAATTAAGTTCGTAATTGTACAAACAACAATCAGCTACGACGGCATCGACGTCGTTTATTTGTATGTATGTGTGAATGCAGCGACGCCAGACAAAATCCACCGACCGACCGACCATGTGTCCATCGTTAAGCGCATACATGATTAGGCGCACATGTCTGAATCAGTCGTGTTTATCTGTTTGCTTGTTTGTTTACTAATCCCAAAAACAAAAAAAAAATTCAAACCAGCGGCATTGAAAATATGTATGATGTATGAATGAGCGCGTGTGTATGTGTGTGTGTGTGTTTGATTGCAATTGCAAGTGTGATTACGCATTTGTTAGTATAATTGCAATTGCTTCATTTCAAAAAAATTTTGTAATTTGATTTGCTCATGTTACCAATTGTTTTGCTTAAGTGAGAATAGACAAAACAGCTGTTTTAAATTTCATTTTACGTAGCTAAACTATGTAAAGCTCTCTCTTTCTACGCTTGCAATTTAACATTTAAAAATTTATTAATGATAATAATTAAATAAGATAATCTATAAAACACAAAAAAGTGATTCGTGCATTCACTTGTTTTAATTAACACCAAACATTTCTATACGTTACTTTGCTGCTTTTATTTTTGTTTAGTCATTATCGTTCATTACCCTCTATAAAAACGAAACAATAAAGTGTTGTTGTTACCGCCGTTATGTGCAATCATTATCAGCGTCATATTATTAGCAACGTTGTTTATTGTTGTAAACGGCAGCATGAATTTTTCACTTACTCATTCCCCACACACCCGCTCACTCATAAACTACACAAACAACTCAACGTTTATCGTTACAGTGAACAACGCGTAACTGTCAAATATAGACAATTTACTATTGTTGTTGTTATTCTGTGTGCACAAAGATATTTCGCTTTCGTTTTCAATTTTGCACAAACACACACACAACTACAAACACATTTTTGTTTGCGTTTAAATTGGATTTTTACGTTGCGTACAAAAGAGACGACAGACAAGAGAGACGTCTATATTGGCGCCGGCATCTTTATGTTAAAGAGTGAAAAAACGAGAGGCGCCAAAAGTACCAACAACGCACACTCTATGCAACCATGTGTAAGCACTTTTTCATGTTGCTAAAGCTGATGCCGTTGACGACGACGTCAACGACAACGACCATCATATACACACATTTCTACATGTATACAGCATCATGTTGCCGAACACATGTGTCACAAGAGCAAGGCAAAAATAAAAAACAAACAGACAAATTGCATTTAAGCAATAAAGTAAGAAGTTGTCATAGCGCCAAAAAAGCACACACAGGAAACATTGCAAACATATGAAAAGGAAAGGAAGTAGTTTCCACTTTATTTTATGTGTATTTGAATACTTTGTTTTAGTATAATTTTTTGTGGTGTTTTCCGTTTTAACATAATGCATGTATGTTATGCATCTAAATGCCAGCACCACTTGGCAACATTCTGTTAAAGACACAACAACAACAACAACGTGTTGGCATTTGATGACAGCCACTTTGATTTATAAAAGGCGACAGCAAATGTATGCGTAGCAAATGAAGAGCAAGTATAATATTAAGACATGCCAGTCACAGGAAACATGAACTTGATCCGTTTGAAGAGATTATGCAATACTCACAAACATGTTAAATATGCATAAAAAAATTTATACATTCGAAACGATATGATAAAATCAAACATAATCAACAGACTTGTTTGCACAGTGCATTAAATTGAGCAATGCGAAACTTGAACTGTGCACAAATACAAACAAAACTTGCGCAGAGTTGTACGCCAGTGGATATAGAACAGCACAGAAAGAGGAGTGTCTCGCTGACTCGCGGCAAAAAGAGAAGACAGTGTAAAGCGAAAAACCGATGAGTGAGTGAGTTAAGACATGGAACATGAAACACATGGACACGACCATGTGTTTCACGCGAAAACCGGCATTTTTTCTTTTAGGGTCAAACTGAAATCATAAAATATAATGCGGTAGGAAAAAAAAAAACACAAGACGTCTGTGAACATGGCGTGGTTGCATCTTTGTGGCATTGAAGTGCAACGCCAGCAATAAGCTGAGTGAAGCAGAGAGTACAAAAAAATATGCTGCAGCAACGTGACTTTTGACTGGTTGGCAATAATGGCGGCATAGCAAGGCTTGTGCGTTAAATAAAAAGAGCAAGTCATTGTTGGTTCATACTTTAACAAGCCATAGACTTATAGTGTTTGTGGGAACAGTTGGCGCAAATGTGTGTGTAAGTGCGCAAAAGGGTTAGAGTTCAAGCACATCGTCATTAATATGAGTTGTGGCATGTTTTACAAAAACACAAACCTGACCTCTATCAATTTTAGCATTTTCATAGTCAAAACGAGAAGTTTTAGGGTTGTTTATCGACTTAAGAGTGCAAAGTTGTATTTAAAGCGAAGGAAGTAGCACTGAATTTCATTTTAAAACAACTGAACAGTTTTTTTAAAAACATATGTTTTATTTTATAACTATCAAATCATACACATTTCTAATGCAAACCACAGAGTTGTCATCGATAAGTACAATTGGTTATGAAAATCAGACAATCGATAACGATTGTCAAACACACCACACAAGTAAAAAAAAAACTTAATAACAAATTACACCAAAAGACAAAAGTTAACAAAGTAAATCATAAATCATGATTTATAAAAAAATATACAAATGATATATTTACGTATTAAAAAAATATAAGCAAAAGAAATATATGCGTCATGACAACAACAACCACAATGATAATAATAGAAGCAAAGATGCTGCGGCGCTGACGACGACGACGACGCCGACGACTAAACGGAATTGAATTGAACTAAATACAAAAAAAAAAAAAATGAAATGAAAATGAAGAACCAGAAACAACTACAACAACACCATGAACCAAGAGACGATAACGACCTTGGCATTGACCCAAATTGATGATGAATACTTGAATATATGTATGTATGTACGTACATATAAATATAAAAACATACATACATACTACATTTGTATGAATGTTCAGACGTGCACGTTTTTATAAGGGAATAAGCAAGTGAGACTCACTGACTCTAGCGTATTAAATGGGGTACATGTACATGAGTATGTGTGTAGCACATGAACAACAAAAACAACAACAATAACAAAAACAAAAGGCCAACCAATGTCGACGATGATGATGATGTTGATGTTAATGATGACGATGGCATCAATGCTGATGACGACGATAGCGTATCAAAAACAAATGCCGGTGCGACGAGCCCACAAAGTAGTATTGACGACGACGACGACGACAACAAACGGTTTGAGGGCCAAAGAGCGCGCATACAGTTAATACCAGCCGCAGGAAAAAGAAAACAACAACACATAACATTAAACAAAATAAAACAACAAAAGAAAAAAAAAATCTCGTCGCCAACGTCATCGTCGTGAAGTGAATGTGCCTCTTTTTAATATAGGCCAACAATAACAACAACAGCAACAAAAAAAGCAACCAAAAAGCGCCATAAAAACAAAAAAAAAAAAAAACGAAACGAAACGAAAAAGGATAAGAAGAAGAAGCTGCGCGAATACACACTCACACACTTATTTAAACTCAGAAAAGTGCAGACCTATAAACACACAGCCATACAAAAGCGAGGGCGAAAAAACCATTCAAAGCCAACAACCAACCAACCACACAAGAACAACAACATGCAAGACTACAAAGTACCAAGCGAGCGAGCGAGGCGACTACCCTGTCCAACACCACACACCACACACCACTTCTCTTATACACTCTTACGTACACTTTGCGTTTTGCACCATCTCACGCTCAAAAGCACTTTGAATGAAAGCGAAAAGCCGGCTTCTTTTACTTGCTTCTGCGGCTGCTTCTTCTTCTTCATTTTTATTTCTTTTACTACAAAAAAAATATTGGCATGCGCTTATTTCGTTACCAGTTGAGTTGACTCTTTAACTCTTCACCATTTCACTCACACACAACATTATACAACTACTCCCTTGACTTTTATACAAAGTTTTGAATTTTTCTTCCGGTCCTATCACTTCTATAATGCAATAACAGTTGAATTTTCAGTTTGTCTCTATTACAACCTCTTGCACTGCACAAACAACAATAGCACAAAATCGTTGTAGCTACTACTACTTGTGGCTTATCTTTATTTCCGACTAATGCCGATAAAAAACTTAATTCAAATACTTATTTGTTTTGTTGGACTTTCGACTTTCTTCAACTTCAACTTGTGTCAATAAATAAAAGTATTTGTTACACTGTGAATGTCAAAGTCGGTCTCAGTGAACTTAAAAAAAATTTGCAAAATTTATGCAACGAATAAAGTGTTGTGGCACGTTGCAATAATTGAGTTGCTCATTGCTCATTGAGTTGGCAAAAAAATGCATCAGAAACTTGTGCATAATATACAAAAATGCATTTCTACAGGAAATGTTTATGCCAACTTAAACTTTTATTAAAGGAAACCTGACTTTATTAAAGACATTACGAACAAGAATAAAAAAAAATGCTTTAAAAATTGTCAATAAAGTGTTCAAATAATTGCTACTTGGCACCATCGCACCATCTTCCCAACACCAATATTATGAGCCATTAAAATATTTACATAAATGTATTAATAACGTGCTCTGCTCTGCTCGTGACTGCACAGCCAACGGTATGGTAACCAAGGACATTAACGCTATTTTATGCCGTTTTCGACATAAATCACGTCAACCAAAAACCATGCCGTCATCTTCTTATGTTATATATATATATATATATATATGTATGTGTCCTTTACACTTCTTACGCCACCCCTACCTATTTTGATTATGCGCGCATTGGCATTGCCGTTCACTTGTTCATACGTTCATTTCTGACTGTGTCAGACAAGCAGACGGACAGATAGACATACAGACAGACAGGCAAGGCACCAAAGCAACCCACATGGTCTTCTTTATTTCTGGTTTATATGTATATTTATACCTTTATTTTTCTTCTTTGTGTATAAGTGTGTGTGTGTGCTTCTTTGTAGGTCAATAAACTCTTTGCCAACAGCACATGAACTTGACTCGTTGTCGTCGTCGTCATGTTGTTAAACCCTTCTTGCCCCACACCACTGCCCGCTTAAAATGAGCAACCCAACACAATTGATTCAGTCATAGCGCGCACAGGAATTTTGCTGGTTTCTTTTAAAGCTGTTTTTTTTTTTTTTATATTTGTATTTTTGTTTTGTTCTCTTTTCTCTACAAATTTTATGATTGTCCTTTTTTAAGCGCTGCTGCTGCGGCAGTGCAGCCGACGTCAATTCTGCCATTATTTTGCACGTGTATTCCATTTTGTATATGATTTGCCTTACACTTGTCTCCAACACTTTAATGTTTATTTGTTGTTGTTGTTTTTTTGGGTCATTCACAACCCTCACGCACATTACAATACTGTTCGTATTTGTTTTACACACAAACACACACAAACACACACACACACACACGCATACTTATACTACGCAAAAGTTAAGAAATCATTGCCGATATTATTTATTGCCGGCGTTGCTTTTGTTTTCCGCCTGGTCTTCTCGTTATTATTTATTTGCGTTTTGTTTTTTTTTTTTTGTATTTATATGAATTTTAATGATTTCATTTTGTTTTGATTACTATTTTTACTCATTTTTATTTTGATTGTTGCTTTATGCGTTGTCGACTTCACTTATTCTTCTTCTTCTTTTGGTATTTCTCATACTTTGACAGCGGCGACGCGACATTGACAACAACGCTGACTTTGACTTCCTTCCTTTCTTTTATATTGCTATTATTTTATTGTTGTTGTTGCTGTTGTTGTTGCTGTTGCCGGGGTTGGCATTATGTTTATTTGTTTGTGTATAGCATTTTTCAATGCGCACGAGATACAGTGGGCATTCTCACTACTTTTATTTATAGAATTTACACACACACACAACAATTCTTTAGTTTATTGCCATTGCCGGCGCTTAAATGTTATTGTTTTGCCACTTGTTTTACTTTTTCACACAATCAGTTTTCTTTGTTGTTGTTTTTTTTTATTTTTTTTTTTAGTTTTGCCGTGTCATGACGCAATTTGCCTTCTCGTTTTGATCTTATCGTTTATATATGTTTTGTTGTGTCTGACGACCTTCGCGTTGCCAACTCAATTGCAGGCACGACAGCTGTTGATTTTACTAAATTTTGCGCATGTATTAATTAAATTAACATAATTTTACAAAAAATAATTTTGAATCGTCGTCTGTTTTACTAATGCAGGAAATATGATATTAAAGCCGTTAAAATCCTTACGCCGTTAATGCATTTGGCGGCTTCGTAAAGTACATATTGCAATTCAAAGGTAACAGAAATGTTTAAAATAATGAAAAGGGAAATGAGAACAATGAAAATACTATACATAAATCAACTCAATACTCAACTTTAACAACACTTAAGTAGAAAAGTAAAGTAAAGCAAAGCCGCACTTGACATTGACCTACTCACAAACGTGCGCCAGCCATTGCGCGCAATAACCAAGTGCAGCTGAACTACAACAACAAAAACTTTACAACAAGCGCACACTTAAACTTCCGCCTCAATGGGTTTTGTTGAATATTGACCGACCGACCGACCAAAAACAACAACAAATACTACTACGATGACGATGATGATGATGACGACGACGACGTCACTGTCGGCGGCGTTGCCTCACCACCATTGCTGCTGCGGCTGCTTCAACTATTGCTGTTGTTACCAAATACAGAGACGAGTTAAATCAAGTAGAGGCACTAGACAGACAGACAAGCACATATACACACACACACATACACACGTATAGGCAGTCAGGCAACCGTCGTGGCGACTACACCCAATGTAGCTAAAACAAATGACGGCCAAGGTACCTATACGAAATTATACATACAAACATATATACGTTGTAAATATGTACATATCTACCATAAGTATGTATGTATGTACGTATGTATGCATAGAGATTGCAGAATGCAGCGCAAAAGTTTCATTAACAACAAACACACAATCTTGTTGTTGTTGAGTTGTGCAAAATGAAGTTGAGTATACGTAGCAGTAGCGGCAACAAACTAAAACAACAATAACAACAACAACTACAACAAAGGCAACGCCAAGTTTAGTGCAGCATGTTGCATTTCACTGCATTGCGGCGGCAATAGCAATAGCAACAGCAGGTTGGCCAAAAGCAAACTCAAATCATGTGCTACTAAACAATTTTAGCTTTCGATCTCGTTCAAGTTACACAGACCTACACACACACACACACACACACACACACAAAGGCACATATGTATAAACAAACATATGCAAAATGCCAAAATGAAAGGAAAATCGTGCAAAAAGGCGTATGCAATAGTGCAATGTTACTAATACTATCATCGAACAACTACCATTACCATTGGACAACGTTGGTGGTAACAACAACGAAAACAACAACAATCATAACGATAGTGATGCTGTTAAAGGAGCAAGAGATGAAGAAGCCACTAACAAACGAAAGCGAAAGCAGTGCCAACCAATCTACCAACAAACAAACAAACAAACAGCAAGCCAGGCCAGTCAAGCTAAGTCATGCCATGCCATGCCGCCAGAGTCAGAGAGTCGAGTCGACGGGGCCAATTATTTAACGACAGCATGTCTACACAACACAACAGAAACAGCACAAACTACAGCAATAAGCAATCAAGTCAACCGTTATTTATAAGCAGCAACAACAACATCAGCAATAGTCAGAAACATAGCGGCGAATGTTGTACAACAACGTGTTTAAAGCCGCTATCGGCAAATAACAACAATGATGTTGACGACGACGCCAACAATAACAACAACAAAGATGATATTGTTGTTGGTGTTGTTGTTGTTTGTGCCGGCATCATTGTGCCAGCCAGCCTGCCTGCCTGTCTGTCAGTCTGCATGCTTGGCATCTACTTAGCATTGATTTTATACCCAAAAACGTCGTATTTAACTGCAAATACGACAAAGTAAACACGATAACGACAAAAACCACAACAACAACAACAACATAAACGTAATAGCAAGTCAAGTCACATTGAATGACAGTGTTAAGAAATTATCTAAACTCTACAACACTTTTTCAATGCCAAACAGCTGATACATTTTCGTCACTTGGCATGAGTGAGATGCAAACATTAATAGAGTGTCTGTGTCTGTGTATTATTACGATGTGTGTGTTTGTGTGTGCGTGTCATTGAACTCTATACTGTTAGTATAATACGACACAAATACATAAAAGTAAATGGCAACAAAAGCAAATATTTTTGCAATGACAAACACTGTCATCACCTGTGCTTGATTGGAACGAACATGGCATGCATATAAAAAAAAAAAAAATCTAAAATAAATCATATGATGCAATTGACATGTTTCAACGCCTCTTCACACAGCCAGTCAGTCAAGTCAAGTCAATCAGTAAGAGACAGACATATTGTATGATACTGAATATGGCAAGAAGCAAGCTACAAATAACAACACTCTCATCATCATCCTCGTCACACACACAGACACACCATCAGTTGATTATTATGAAAGCTAACGTGCAACGTCAGCAACATCAAACGCAGTCGCTGTTGCTGTCGCAGTCGATTGTCAACGCCAGCTCTTCCTCTTTTTGCTATTTGTACATCTTCTTCTCCTCTTGATCATGATTTCTTGCTGCATTCTATGAATGAGTTCACTCTAACACAACTCAATAACCTCGTTACGTGCTCAAAGCCATTGCTCTGTACATTCTACATTGACTTGCTCCAACGGAAATACACTTTAATCGTGCAACAACAGCGGAGGCACATAAAAAAGCGCCGACAAAGCAGTTAAAGGAGTACCGAGAGCGAGATAGAGAGAGAACAACAACAACAACACGGCAAGAAACATATTACGTGCACAGCATGTCAATGCTAAACTATTAAACATTGCGTTACTTTTGTTAAAGACCACAGATACAAATGTGGCAGCAGCCGCAGTCGCAGCGGAAGTGTTCTGTGTATTGGGAAATGTTGAAATAAGTGAGTTGAGTGAGAATTAAAATGCTTATAATGGATTAAAGAAGTATGACTAAAAGTTTTAACAACGCTGCTATAACTTTATTTAAACGAAACTCACTGAAGTCGTCGCTTTGCTACATAAAATGCCGATTAATGTTTGCCACTAAAAGTGTTTAAATCACAAATTTCGCACGAAGTTGTTGCATGTGCTATTGTATTAAAAAAAAAACACTTTGAAAGCGTTTATATTTTCAATAATTAATTTGCATATTGGAAAAATCAAATTATCATTGCGCAATTCCGGCGAATCAATCAATGGAATGCAATTAAATGCCACGCCTCAACCAGCATCATTTATCTATGCCAACATAACAACAAATGCGGCAAAAACCAATAAAACGACGGCATTACATTTAAACTGATAATTGAAAAAAGAAATATAAGTGAACTGTTTTTTTTTTAATACTCACAGCAGCAAATTTTAATTACTGCGCACAATTTACATTAGACATGCAAGTCCGAACAAAGCTGACGATGTTGATGTTGATGACGAGCAACATGAAGCAGCAAACAGGATGAAAAAAAAAGAAAAAAAAAAAACAACAAAAATACCCAATTGATACTGATTGAAAATGTGTGGCATGGTTGAATTGAAAATTGCGTACTAAACGGATGGCACCGACTCATGAATGCATGATGATTTGCAGATACAATGAGTGTATGTATGAAGGACGGAGACCAAGTATGCATCATGTTGCAAATGAAACTTTTAAGTGTTGAATCTGACTGAATCAATAATGAGCAAAAACTGACACCAGCAACAAAATAATAAAAAAAAAGTATAAACGAGCAGAAAATCATGCAAACTAAACGAACAATGTTACGTACAGACATAGACTCTGTTGAGTGAGCGCAAGAGCGATAGAAATGCAATAAAGAATGAAAAAAAAAAAGAAATTATATTCTGGACGCAAATGTGCGCATAAATTGAATTGAATGGGATTTGCAAGAGAAATGAAAATTGATGTTGGCTAGAAGCTCAATGAACGAACGGTTGAACGAACAAGAGCAAAAATCACAATAAAAAAAAAAAATGTAACAAAAATCAATGATGAAACCAATTTGTTGGCTTCAATACAGTCGAAAGTTGTACACACAGACAGCAAAACATACACACGCACACATTTAGTCTGTTTGCTGTCGCTACCACTGACCGTTGCACAAATAGCGACACAATAAAGTTGCAACGCGCCAAAAATGGCGTCGAGTGTTGGTTGGTTGGTTGTTTGTTTGAATTGAGTGAGCCAATAGATCATTTATGTATGCATACAGTTGAATGAAATCCCAAAAGCCGAGTAGTAAGAGTAGCAGTGACAGGAGCAGCAGCAATTACAACAATAACAGCAACTCAGCAACAACTCTACATATTATGTCATTGCACGCTGAATGCCAAATTTGATTGAGTATGGTTAGCTGCAGGGTTGTCATCTTTTCTTTTTAGTTGATTGGTTAGCCGCCTGCCACAACTCAAATAGCGGACAACAACAATAACGATTTACGCAACGTTTGCATTTGATATTTATTTGAATATTGAATGAAAAACATTGTGAGTTAACAACAGCAATAACAACAACGACGATGACTAAAATTGTACTTCCGTTCAGCAGCTGATTTTATTTGAATTTGATTAGCGCAAGCACGTTGCTTCAACGATTAAACATTGGGCAATGCAATGCTCAAAAAAAATGTAATTATGCTTGATCAGTAGTTAGCGAAGAAATGTAATTTTATTGAATCATTGTGAACGACTTACAATCAGCTGATTATACGCAAGTGTTAGTTCACACAGTTAAATTAATTTAGGCAGACAGACAAAGCTCAAAATTCTTTAAGCGTAAAATATTTAATAAAAAAAATAAATAGTATTGCTTTGACAATTAAAAGCTACTATAAACTATTATAACAACAATAATAGCATAAGGTACAACAGACGAAAGATATTTCAGAGTTGCTGTTGACAGCAACAACAACAGCAAATCAAACCACCGCAGCCATAGCCACACGAGTCATGCACGAGTTTTGTTGTCATAATATTTCAATTAATATTTTTCACATTGCACAAGCACATGTACATACAATAAGGTGTTGACTTTTCCCCTCATCAACCTAGTGACAACGCCATAACACCTCCCTACTGTATTTCGACCACTCTATGGCCCACAATGTCAACGTCACGTTACTGTCTGTCATGCATCAAAATTGAGTTATGAAAATGTATGAAAGCAAAAAACGAAGGGCTGCTGGAGCACCGAATTTTTTTCTACTCCTATTTTAAAATTTTTTCCGCTAACATTTTATTTTTGTAGATTCAATTTAAAATAGTATTATGTATATAAAAAAGTAGCAATTTACATAATTATGCATGTACATACCTGATGTGGTGATGGTGACGCTTGCGATGGTTGCGGCGACGGACTCGGCGCATGCCCTGGACTACTGCTGGGTGGCGGACCACCGGCGGTTCCATGCGGCGGCGGTGGTTGCTGTTGCGGCGCATGATGAGGCGAAGCGGGTGGCAGCGGATGACCGCCAGGTCCGGGACTAGGTGCAGGCGATGAACCACCAGGCCAAGGCCGATTCGGTTCGGGATACTGCAATAAATGTACAACATTTTAGTGTTATATATGTTATCTTAAAAAACATTTTTATTTCATAATAAAATATGCATGAATTATTTAAAAAAAAAAATAATAATAAATAAATAACACAAAGTATGCAAAAAATGTCAATTATAATGAAAATGAAAAAATAAATAAATAAAAATTAATCAAATATTACCAAATAACATTTTTTGTACAATTTATTTTCGCACAAATAAATATTTAAATAGGTATATTTGCATTTACTGTTTTTTTTATGCTGTCATGCTTTTATGCATGCAACATGTTCAAGTGGCACATTTGCATTCGCATGTCCTTTGATTACAAATACCCTACAAAAGTCTATCAGTACTAATATGAGAGCACATTTGATACGAGCAATCGTAACAAGTATATCGGCTAGATTGCAATATCCATGATCTAACAATGGTTTAGGTTATTTGGCTCAATTGATTGTAAACAGTGCTGCCACTTAAGCTTTTTTTTTTTATTAATTAATTCACTAATAATAGACTTTAGTAAGCGACACGTTATTTTTTGAAAGGATTTGTTTTTGGTATGCATTGAGAATATGTTTATAGGACATCATAAGTTTAACTTATGCCAAAAAAACATTTTCCATTGAAAAAAATCGGTAAATTATTTTCGAAAACATTTCATTTTATTTTTTTTAATGTTTGTTTGTTAAAAACAATTTATGCATTGCAGCAATTGAAATTATTTTCAGTCACTGCGCTCTTTTCATTTTATTTCTTTTTGCTGTTCTGCACAATTTTCGCATTTTTTCATGTTTTAATCCTTTTGTGGTTCATAACCAACACAAAAACAAATTCACTCATAAAAAAATATTTCACTTGATTTTGGTTGTATTTGTTTTGGTGTATAAAAGTTGTTTGTGGTTTTTTGTGCAAATTGCAAAAAAAAAAAAATATTCTGTGCATTTGCATTGTTTTTCAGTGCATTAAAACAAATAAATAAATTCATTTAGCATTGTCATCATATTTGTTCAAATTCAAGTTGTGTGTGTACATTTATTATTAATTAATAGCTGATTTTTTTTATATATACAATCGCTCACTGTTTAATATAAACAACGTCAGGTCAGTTTTCGGCTTTAAGTGAATATAAAACAATAGACTGTAATCGTAACTTATTAAATGACATTTAAAAAAGGAAATAATATTATTATTTACTTTAAAAAGACATCAATCATTTTCATTCTTTTGGACAGCAACTTCCAACTAATTTCCGCTTACTTTGGTGGCGTAATTTTCACTCATTTGCCAATCAAAAGGTTTTCAAATCATCTTTATCTAACATTTTGTAAAGCAAACGTTTGACCACAATATTTTTTATCCTACTCGGTATTAGTTGGGGGGAGATGTGCCGCTCAATAGCAGTCATTGTGTGCTTATAATGAGTAAGAGGTTTTCGAAACGAAAATGAATATATTGATTGATTTAATAAAATTCTTTAGATTAACTGACTGAACATATCTTAAATATTTATGCGCTCAAAGGGTGCCAACAGCATTTAATTGACTCAATTAAATGGAAAGTATGAAATTTAAAGAGAAGTGCACAAAAACAACAACAAGTATAATCTCGTCATTGGCTTTATACAAGAGAGTTAATAAAAATGTTGATGACTATGATGGCATGTACCGAACATCAACAATGTTCAAGGATATTAAGCCAACAACAACAACAAAAGCCTAACAGCAACGCCTATCGACATAGTCAACAACAAATGGGCAGTGCTGATGGCTAAAAGCATGCGATGCGATGAGTTATATATGTATGTATGCGTTATACATAAATATGTTTGATGTCTATGTGTACTAATGTACATGTGCATACATGGCTATATGCAAAAGAATTTATTGTAACGTCATTTACATAGTTGCATACATGTACATATAGAGAAGTGATTTTATAGCTTGTATATAAATTATATGAAATATGACAAACGCACACATATACATAGATATGTTGACATTTATAATGCAAATTCAGTGCAACTCAACGCCAAATGGGCAAACGTTGTACAATTTTGCTATTATGCATTAGATCCTCAAATCATCCGCAACTCATTTACATAATACACACGCATATAACACGCTTACATCGAACGCAATTATGAAGTAATTGCATTTTTTGACAGTGTTGTCAAGTGTTATTCGTATCAAATTTAAATCGCGCCCACAAAAATCAGCTGATTGCACAAGTAAATTAAATGAATAAGCAGAAGCAGAAAATGAAGGAGATAAAAAAGTGTAATTTCACAACAACACACTTGCACTTAATTCATTCACCTTATATACGTATTTATGTTGTGTGGGCGACGACTTGCCTTATGTAATATTAGACATATACGTATACATAATGTAAACACACACATTGAATATATATTTACGTATAAGTATGTATAGCGGCATATGTTTACATAAGCTACATAATCTGTATATGAAAATCAATTGTTTTATCATTAAACTTACCTGATGCGTCGTGTAGGCAGTTCGATGATTTGGTCCTGTCGCTGGCAAGCCAGGCGGTGTGGGATATCTTTGCGGATACGGTGAATATTGAGATGTTGGCGGCGGCGGCGGTGTATTTTGTTGCGTATTCTGTGGCGGCGGCGGTGGTGGACCACCGCCCGCGCCTGGTGCACCACCACCTGGTTGTTGTTGTTGCTGCTGCTGCGTTTGTTGTTGTTGCTGCTGTTGCTGGGGCGAACTTGGATAGGAACCTGAGTTTTGACCATGCGCTGGCGGATAAGGTGATTGACCTCTGGAAGTATTTGTCTGTTAAAAGACAGTAAAAGAGAGGGAGAGTATATGTTAGTTAAATAATAATAGCTTATTAGATCAAACGATTTATCTAACAGTAATATTGTATTCTTCGAAAATATTAATTATTTGAACATATTTTCTTATAAACCAAGAAACTAAACAAGTGTGAATTTTAAATCAAAATGTCGCTCTCATAGTAATATAATTGTAATTAAAAAGCCTTTAATAGACATAGTCATAATTAAATGGTTGGAAAATACATCAAAGGCGTCATCAGCAATATTGTAATACATAACAATTAGATAGACAAATTTGTGGTTTGACGTGGGGTGGTTCGAAAATTAAGTGAGTGAATACGTTTGAGAATACCAGCAATATTATGGGTTTTAATTGACACCCAACTCAATAGAGAGCGGTAAGAAGTGCGGTTTAAGCACATAGGACAAAGGACTCGTGACAAAATAAAGAAATTAAAATCTTACAAATAATCTATGCTCTTAGTGATGTACATAAGTTCAATTAAAACACTTTTAAATGCTTGTTTCATTCTTTCGATATCCTATATGAAATGGCCAAAGTTCAAACATGTCATTTTTGAAATAACAACAACAAATTAAAGTCTAAATCATTTATTCTTTTGGACATGAGAACACGTTGTCGTCAAAGCAAATGTCGTTTATTCAACAACAACAAATTACAGACTTTCTTCAGTTATCTGAACATCTACAATAACAATTTCTTGTATGTATGAAAGACAATTGGTTTAATATCAAATTCGTGAAATGCCCAAACACAAACACATAAACAAAATTACAAGTTGACGAACAATGAAACAAAACGTACGAATTGTAGTAAACAAACACAACAACGACTAATGGAAGCACATTTATTTTCTCAAAGTACAATTAAAATCAGATTAATATGCGATGTCTTCGACCACAAGCACAATGAGTGTGTAGTATAGAAGTGAAGAGAATAGAATATCAAACCACAAAATAGTTTTCAGTATTAGCCAAAGGTCTGAGCAAGAAAGAAGACAATACAAAAGTACCGTATAAATAATGTAACAGATCGGTTTTGGCATGAGTAGTGCACGTCAAAAGAGAAATACATGCTGTTTGGGGGCGGCAGTTGACAGTGTCAGTGCAGAGTGACCATTATTGTGAACAATGTGTAAGGGCAAAGGACACATGGCACATGTCGTTAAAACGGTTAGACGAGGTATGAAAACGATGCATTTAATTTTATGGTCTTGCACTGAGTTAAAATATGCATTAAATATTTAAAATTGAACACATATTAATGATGATGTGGTTATCAACCGGTGTTTTCGCATAAGTATTAATGCAACTGCAATAGTAAGCATTAAAATTAGATTAAACTAACAATATGTACGTAAAATGGATTATGTATAAAGTAGAAATGCTATTATGAAATAGAATAGTTCGCAACATGCCAAAAGAAACTAAAATAAAAAAACAAAACACAAGAACACACCTTAAGCCACAAAACAAAAGCAACATCAATAACAACAACACCAACAATACAGTAAGTGTAGGTGAGTAAAAATATAAGCGGCACTTTAACTAGGGTTGGCAGCTGGTTAGGCAAAAGCATGTGAATAGAGCGACAGAGAGCATGTGAGAGTAATTTCTAGCAAAAAGAGAGCATACATACACTAGTTACAAAGCAAGCATGGCATGGCCTTAACGTTGGCAGTATTGGCTCTCTCTCTCGTAGTCTTTCTCTTTCTATATGTATTTGATTGCTTCGTCATACGCTCTGTCGAGTCGTGAGTTTACTTGCTCAGTTCGTTTTATTGTGTGTATAATTTTAATCGATTTTCCAGAACCAATTTCTGAAAATGCACACGCAGGCACTTACACACACACACAAGCAAATACATACACAGATACAACACAAACCCCCTCGAGGGGATTTTCACTTGACAGTCACAAATGTGCAGATTAAAATAAGTCTAGAGCAGCATGAGTGCGTTGATAAAAAATGCGAGCAGCGGGATAAAGCACAAAAAAAAAAATTATGTACACACACACACACACACAGTTGGTTCGTCCCACACAAGCACTCACACACATGTACATATACCAATAGATTTATACAGTTATCAACTAAAAAGCAGTCAGAAAAGTAGAAGGAGGAAGTGGCAGTCATACGAAATGTGGGCACGTCAAAGTTAATGTGCTATGAAAAGAAAGAACAAAAAATACAGTACGGACAGTGGCAGAAAGAGAAAGAGAGAGAGAGGGTGCCGTGTAAAGAAGGCGTATGACTGCAACAGACACACACTCTATGTGCGACGCATTTGCTGGTAAATCGATTTAAGTTAAAACGTTGTTGTTGTTGTTGTTGGTATTATTGCATGGCTAAAACCAGAAGAATAACCAGCAGAAAGAAAAAAGGAAATACGATAAAATAAGAAATATTTTGCGGCAAACTCTGAAAACAGCTGACAGTCAAAACAGCTGCAACAAAGTGTTAAGAAGAAATATAAAAAAAAAGGAAGTAAACACTTTTTGTTTCTTTTCGTTTTTTGCTTTTAGCGAACGCGGCGATGTTCAAAGTGTTGTGCCGTTAACTGCATTGCTCGCCACTCTTTCCCCTCCCCAACGAAGAGCACTTTCAACACTTTATCAAAGTCATTTTGCGCGCGCTTTATAGTATGTAGTAGTATGTTCGATTTTGCTTGCCGTGCTGTGCCGTGCCGTGCCTGCGTCCCATGCCATTAACACCCTTTGTTGTTGTCATCTCTTTTATACTTTTTGCATGTGTAATTAAGCAAAAAAGGATTAAACCGTTGATTGTACTAAGTATATGTGTGTGTGTTTGTGTGTGTGTGTTTGTGTGTGTGTGTTTGTGTGTGTGTGTTTGTGTAGCAACAGTGACACAACACACAGTAATAAAGTTTGTTTGTGCGTTTTTGCATGACAGACAGGTTCAACATAATAAAGAAGAAGAAGAAGAAGAAGCAGTAACAAAAAAAACACAACGCCGATAACATAAAAGTTCGTACATAAATTTGATAAGGCGCATAAAATGTTAAAGTATACAAATGTGTGTGTGTGCGTGTGCGTTTACGTGTGTCTATGTCTGCGTGCTGTTGTTGTTATTTGTCTGTCAAGTGGCATAGCCAGCAAACAAGGTCGTCATGCCGGTGCCTCAATGCTTTTGATGTTAATTAGATTTTTGTATTTTCTTTTTTTTTTTATTTTGCCATTTGTTTTCCTTCTTTTTTGTTGTTCTCTTTCTTTTTTATTTATGTTTTGGCAAGGCGCGAAATAAACGCGTTGGGTGATTAATTGTGACGCTTTCATGTGGCTAAACTGTTGGGTTGAGCGTGTTAATTGATGCAAATTGTGCTCGTTGAGTACAATTTTTTAAAGAATACTACAGGGACTCAAAGTAAAAGTAAAAAAGTGCTTACAATTAACAAAAATAAAAAAAAAAAAATTTTAGTTAGTCAAGTGTTCCTTGGAGTAAAACAATAAAGATAGATGATGCTGTGTACTACAACAGTTTCTGCCACGAGTTTTTTTTTTGAAATTACAATAATATTTTCTGTTATAGTCTTTGTACAGATCATTCATGAATAACTACAAACACAACAACAAGTGCTGCAATACAGACGCTTAAGCATGTATTGGCCCAGTTTACAAAATTTAATCAACACAAGCGCACTTTACTTTGAAAACCTTTATAAAATATTGCATGCACAACTCAAATATGCCTGCATGTATGAAATACTGTTGTATGCAAGCCGTAGCCGTCCCCACGCTACAATACAGCCACAGCCGCCACTGGCACCATAATACATTAGCCAAATGTTAAGCTAAAAGTTGAAATAAAAATCGCACAAGGATGCAGCATTATTTACAACTCCCAAGTGCAGTCATTAGCAACAAAAAAAAAAAAAAAAAAAACATACTTTGCGTTCAAGAATAAAAGAAATAAAGAAGAAGAAGCGCATTATGCGCGAACCGAACCAAAGTGAAGTGAAGTTTCACCTTCACCACAGCAAGCAGTCAGTGAAGGTGTGTGAATGAAATACACAGAGAGCGCTAAAATGCAACGTTGCGAATTAAACAAAATACCAACTAGCGAGAAGAAGAAGAAGTTAAAACCAGAAAGAAGAGTAAGCTAAAATGAAGCGAAACCGTAAAAGAAAACAAAACAGCGAAAAAAACAAAAAAAGAAAAAAAAAAATGAAATTAAGCATTCGCCTAAAACATTCAACTCAATTACTCAAACTTAAATAGGCACGCGGGGCGGGCACACAACAGTGGGCGGGCACATCGGGTGGCATATAAAACGTATAAAACGGAAGCAGCCGCAATGCCAACAGCAGCAGCAGCAGTAAGGAGCGGCGGCATTCAGTGTAATACTATGGCCGTTGTATACTGAAATGAACGACAATTTTCGCCAACACACACACACAACTCAGATCAGACCAAACCAGACCAGGCCAGGCCAACTGCTATTTCATAAAGTTTAATTTCAATTTAGCAACTTTTGGATTACGTCGACAACGCCAACGACGACGATGACGACGACAACATCGAGTAGCAAAAACAGCCGGCAACGATGAACGAGCATGGCAGCAGCAGCAGCTGAAAAATACACATTCATGCACAATCAGTGAGCCAGGCTAAAAGTACGACCGACGGAGCCACAAGCAACCAAAACCAACCAGCAGCAACAACAACAGCAATACCGACAACAACAAAGTCGACACAACGAGACGATGGCGCACAGCACAGTCAAGTCAAGCCATACTGGCATGGCAAGAACGAAGAACGTCGTACAAACGTCGAGTGGAATCCAAACTAAATAACAAATCAGCAAAAATGATAGCTGCAAAGGAAACTTTTAACTACTTGAAGAATGTGTGTGTTTGTGTGTGTGTGTGCAATGGCATGGCGACAAGTTGACGGGGCAAAAGATGCCAGGCAGGCAGGCCAGTGTGTGAGTGGCATAGAACATACAACTTTCAGCTGCCGCATACAAAATGTCGAAGAACTAAACGAAGTAGAAGAGCAAGCACCAACAGCAGTAATACTAACAACAAGACCAAGCACCAAGCACCAGAAGAAGAAGAAGCAGAAATGTCATGTCGACAAACGTAGCAACCAGCAACAAAAACACTTGAGAAAAACGAATGTACAGAATACGAAACGAACCAACAACAACAACAAGCAAACGCAACGCAACCAAGAAGAAGAAGAAGCTTTGAAAAGCCAGTCAAGTCAAGTCAGCAAGCAAGGAAAAATAAAGCACGTAGCGACGCAACGACACAACGACTGACTGACTGCGGCTTGTTGGTTTTTCGTCGAACTGACTGACTGACTAACTAACTAGTGAGACACTAGAACGCACCAACAACTAAGCATATAAACGACAACGACAACGACGATGACGACGGCAAGCAAACAAACTTTATATATGCCATTAATGAAAGGATTTTCATTTTGAACGAGCTCCAACAACAACAACAACAACAACAGCAATTTAACACAACAGTATACAGCAAAGGCAAAGTAACAACAAACACAAGAAAGACACCAATGCTGCTGCTGCTGATGATGACGACGACGATGACTTCGACGCCCGCCAACAACAAACAGGCGAGGCAAACGAAACGAAACGAACAAACGTTCGTTGTTTGTGTGTGTGTGCATAGTGAATGCCAACAGCAGCGACAGCATAGCACCAGCAAGAAGAAGAAGAAGACGAAACAAATGGGGTTGCCGTGTGGGCAGAAATGAAAAACCCAAAGCAACACTGCTGCGCGCGCTATATTGTAAAGAAGCATGGGTGGGCGTTGGGTTGTCGCTTTTGTGCGTCTTCTGTCTGTCTGTCTGTCTGTCTTTTTAGCAATGAGTTTGAGTTGGGTGATTTTGTTGTTTTTTTTTTGCCTTTGCCTTTTTCACTCTGTAGCACAGAACGTACGAACGAACGTACGACGCAACGATGCCAGCAATGCGAAATCAACGTACGAAAATGCGAATGCCGGAGTAAAATGTGGCAATAAATCTAATGGAAACTCAAAACGACCGAGCGAGCAAGCAAGCAAGCAAAAGAACGAAATGATGCATGCGTCGGCAAAGAGGCTGACAGGCAGGACGTGAATCCAGACACCAACAGAGCACACACACACACGAACACACAACACAGTATAAAATGTTGTTGATGCGATGCCGTTGCCATAGGGGGAACGAAAGACGGCAGGGTGACAGGAAACATGAATGGATGGTTTTGGTAGCGGCAGCAATGCTAACGACAAAGCAACAACAACAAAAACAACGACGACAACAACGATGGCAATGTGGCTGTGGCTCTGGCAGCAGCAGTAAAGTAAAAAGGGAAACTCATCATGGCTGAAAATCAGAAACAGAAAGAGAAGGTAGGAGAAACAAAAAGAGAGCTAGAAAGACCAGACCAAAGCGTATAAAGAGACGTCAGACAGCAGTAAGGGCATATCGGAGTGACGGCGGTGAACTGGAATTTGAATTAATGCAGCAAGGGTCGTACGTATAACGAACGAACAAACACACACACACACACACACTTACAAACAGACAGACAGACACGCAAACGAAACGAATGCCAGGCCAGGCCAGGCCAACCGATGTACGAGCATTGAGTATGAAACGTGTAAACGACAAAGCTGAATGGCAATAAGCGCAGCAGGGACGGGACGCGTAGCGACGTAATGAAACGTACTAAGCCAAACGAATGTCATGGCAGTATAAAATGTGGAAAGAACATTGGAGTGGCGGCGACGGCGGCGCAGGATGACAACAACAACAAAACCAAAAACAACCAACAACAAAGCGACGGTCGCGGCAATGAACAGGAGGAAAAGCCGGCATAATTGTGTGTGAGTGACTGTATATATATGTGTGTGTATGTATGAGTGTTTGTATGTTTGCTTGAATATTATAATAAAACGACAGCACAACGACGATGAGGCAAAACGATAAGGACAACTTCAACGTCAACGGAGTGTAGTAGCGGCGGCAGCAGCAGCATGAAACACTGAAACGTATTCAAGCCATGACACATAGGGTCGCGTCGAGTAGAGCCGTTTCGACTCGAATTGATTCAAGCAAGCAAGCAAAAGCAAGCGAACGAACCGGAGCCAAAGCCAGCAAAGCAAAAATGTGTACGTTTTGTTTGAACATACGAGACGATGACGACGATGTTGGGTTTAAAATTTCATGATAACATAAAAAGCAACGCAAAAGCAGGCATAAGAGAGTAGGATGATGATGATGATGATATTGACGTTGAGGATGATCATGATGTTGGTGGTGGTTGGTTCGTGTGTGTTGTGTGGTGTGGTGTACGCGCATGGAACGTAACATGGAGCGACAGGCAAACGCCGTACTAAATGCGATTTCAAAAGGTAGACAAGCAAGCCAGCAAATGGCAGAAACAGAAACAGCAGCAGCAACAGCAGCGCAAGGGTAGTAAAAATATCGACATTCAGGGCAGGCACGCCAAGGCACGGTACTGGACTGGACTGCCTGCAACGTTAAGTTGAACGACGTGAAGTAGAGAATGGTTGTTGTATGGTACGTTATGTAGCAAAGGCGAATGAGCCGGTCGGGCGGCCAAGCATGCTAGAATCTTATGCTCATGTTTACGCCATCATGCCAAGTGAGGATAAAAAGAAAAAAAAACAACAAAAGTTAAAGGAAATTATTCTCAAATACAAAGTTGTACGAGAAATGTGCACAGCAGGCAAGCTAGCCTGGCGCAAATGAGCAAAGGGCGGCGGGTTAATAGCAAAGAGGAGGAACGCTGATGTGTCGGGCGAAATAGTGAGAAGTTGCGAGCTTAAGACTTCTACTTCTAGGTACTCTGTACAACAACAAAAAAAAAAAAAAAGTAGTAATTTTGATTGCATGCGCAAAACAACAACAACAAAATCCGAGTTGTTAGAAGTATGTAAAAATGCAGTGCGAAAATTACAGTAACACTGCAAAATAATGCAGAGAGAAACATGGCAGTTCGTGAAAAGATTGTAAATTGCAAGAAAGTAGTAAAACATATTCAAGCGCAAAAACGTAGTGTTTTATTCCACTTTCTTGTTTTTTTTTAGTAAGCTCAAAGCAGTGTGCAAAAATGCTTAAATGAATTTGTCGCTTGTTTTTGTTATATTTTTTTTGTTACACATTAATTGTATTTGCCGTCGGCAAGCAAAACATGTCATTTCTGAGCGTGAAGTTTTATTATTTTACTGCAAACTAAAACAGTTCATTGCATTGAAAAAGCAACACTGTTTTTAACGGCGCAAAGAACAAAGCGCACTTTTATTTTTAAGCCGTTTGTTGCATATAATCGGCTTAGAAGAGTCGTACGAATTGTCATGTGAAGGGAATGAATGATTAGAGAGCACCGTTGATCGACAGCTGTCATGACTCGAAAACGCATTTCTGTGAAATTATGTGCAGGCTTGCAAAGATAGGGAAGATACTTTGGTATGAGAATGGGTGGAAGTGAGGCGAGTAGTTTGAAGTAAAGGAAAGCAATTGCATTTAGTTAAAAAAATTGTGAAGAAGTCTTGCTGCGCTATGAGTTGTAATTGCCAGTCATTAGTGGCAAAGGGATGTTTGTTCATTTTTGTAGAAACAACTCGATCACTTAAATAAATTGTTATGCGTTAAGTTGTAATGGCTCAATAAAACAAGCTGAAATTCATTCCTTCAACATTAAATCAGTAAACATGTTTTGTGTTGCAGATTTTTCAATCCATTTAGTACACACAAACACTTTTCATTCAAGCAAACAATATAAAACCATTAAATTGTGCTTTGTATGAATATAAAATAAATGCGCATGCCATTAAAATATATAAAAGGACACTTTAAATGAAAACACTTTAACTTTGGCTTGTTGCACTTTTAAAGCAGATTTAGTTGGCAAGTGCATAAAACATGCGTTGGCGACAAGTGGCAGGCGAAGTAGAAAGCGTACAAGAGATAAAGAAAGGCAGTAACGTCAAAAACAACAATAACAACAGCAGCAACAACAAGAATGACAACAACGAAGGACGACATCAGAGCAACGGCATCGGCATGTGCTCCACTTTTTGAAGGTCAAACTTTAAAAGGAACGAATACACACATACATACATACAAACAGACCCAAATGCCAAAAGAGTAGCGAGCGAAACCCAAAAACATACACACACATACAAATGTTTATACATATAGACGCACATAAAAACGTACGCAACGTAGTAGCAGCATCACGAAAAACGCAAACGTAATGTGGCAAGGACGGTGACGACGACGGCCGCAAGCAAAGAGGCACAAAATCAACCAAACACACACACATATATATATACATATACACGCTCAAACACAACAAAATACACTCAAGTATGTATAGATGATGATGACGACGTCGCGGCACGGTCATACGCACGGAAGTACAACACAGCAGCCGAGAAGAATTCACAAAAGAAATAAAAACAACAAAAACACACTAAAGGAAGCAAAAACAAAAAATAAAATAAATAAATAAAACGGTAACTTAAGCAAGCGGAAGTTTGTAGCTAGCAATGCAGCACAAAACGAAATGAAACCTTCAAACATATATTTCAACAAGAACCAAAAAAGAAACCAACAAAACATAACAGTAATTCTCAGCTGACTTGATGAAAAGCAAAAAAAAACAAAACAATAATTTACATGCAACAGGAGTTACAGCATAAACTCAAAAAATACTTTAAGACATACGTATTTGCATATGAAAATGAATATTAAAGCACAAACATAAAAAAATCAAACTCACACACACACACACACATACCTACACACAAAAATGTAACAAAACATATAAATTTTTTGCTATGATTTAGTTTTAGTCAAACAACACCGCCACATAATGCAATGAGTCACACACTTTAAAAACGTAATGCAACTTTACGTTTTGTAACGTAATGCAGTGCAAATGGCTGCACCTAAAGTGCACTTAACTTGCCATTCACATATTGCGCTTTACCCACGCCTCTATGGTGTGCAACTGAGAGGGCAACAACAGCAGCTATCATTTTACTTCCATGGCTCACCAGTTGTTCGCTGTATGTATATGTGTGTATGTGTGTGACTTGCTTATGCGATGCTGCCAACGCTATTGCTTGCTTACTACGTAGTAGCGAAAGTTTTTGAACTTGTATATTGAACTACCAGAAAACAAAAAAAAAAAAACAGAAAAAATACAAGGCTAAGGTAAAGTTACCAACATAAAACAGCTGATTGGCTGACTGTCTGATATATTTTATTTTGGTTAAGGGCACAAATGTATGAATAAACACACAAGTAAAGCTACAAATAATCTCAACAAGCCAAACAAACTAAATAAACAACCATTGAAGTTTAAGCTAAATGGAAATTCATATTCGAAGTGGCTCACAACATTCGACAACAATCTACGATAAAAAGGAGGCCAAAAACGTAAACCAAAAATTTGTTGAGTAGCATGTCATTGGCCCCGTAGGTGGTCGCTTGCTCGGCCGTACACAGACTGACTGTCTGTCTGTCTGTTTGTCGGTTGCATATTGGGGTTGGGTTGGGTTGGTTAGCATTGTTTGGTTGGGTTTGTTGGTTACTCGTTCGTTCGTTCGTTCGCTTGTTGATAGTTGAAAGCGGCATGTGCGTAATATTTGGCAATAGATGAATGAATGTATGTCTGTCTGTCTCACTACTTGTGCGTTGTTGCGTTTGCTGTCTGTCTGTCTATCTGTACTGTTTGTGTAGGCGCTTACTGGTGCCTTTTGGCAAACAGTATAGGAGCAGCAGACAGACACGAGACCGAGAAAACAAAGCGGGTAACTAAACGCAGCAGCAGCAACTGAGACTAAACGTCATCATCACCACAAAACAGTAGGAACAGCACCAGTGCTAAACAATCGTCATTGGTTTTTGTTATTGTTGTTGTTAGTGCTACTGCTACTGTACCCCATATTGAAGGTCAAAGTCAAAATGCCTGTCGTCGTCACGGTTTTAACAGTACACTCTCATACTGTGCTTTAGCTTTCTCTTTACTCCTTCTTCTCTTCTACAATTCCCTTTTTAGTCTCTGATTGGCGCTTTTGGAGGCACAGGCATAACATACTTCTTCATGCATTCTAAATATGTATGCACGTATGTATGTCTGTCTGTATATGTATGTTTGCTGCGTGAGTAAGTAACTATGTATGCTATGCTGTTGCTGCTATTGCCGGGTTCTGGTTCTCATCGTCATCGTCGTCATCGCTATTGCTATTGCCATTGCCACATATCAATGTTGGTGGGTAGCTACTAGCTAGCCATTCAACACTATTCTGTCGCTTTTGCATAGTTTAGTTTATACGCCGATTATGTGTTGTGTGTATACACATGTACAAGTATACACACAAGTTTGTTTGTACGTTTGTATGTTTAAGTCTGTTCGACTGATTTTGGCACACGCTCTTTTGCTTTTGCTTTCCATTTGCTTTGCTTTGCTTTGGTCTACTACACAAACTACTACTACCGACGACTGACTACACACTATGTCTATGGCTAAACACGAAATTTCAGTTTTCATTCATAAAATTTGTTACGTACGGAAATTGAGATGAAAACAGACAGACATACAGACAGACAAGAGTTTACAGATGTTTATGTGTACAACATTTAGGGGGTAAGTTCAATGATGTGGCATACGCTCTATTTGTTACTTTTTGGTTTATTACATTACCAATCATTGCCAATTCGTATTAAGCATAATGTAATATTTACGTTTATTTATTTCATTTCGGACTTAATGTGCTCAGCTGATTTTGTTGTTTATATTTGATTCAACGGAAACACAGTGAAAGTAAACAAAAGTAATGGCACATTACGCTAGACAAAACAAAAACACAGCGAATGTTGTTGACTCTTTGTGTAATATTTAAACGTAAGAATGTCAAAATGAAAACCATATTTTGCACGCGAAATACTTTAAATGTTTCCGGCATTGAAAGTCTTTATTTAACAACAACAATAAACGTCTAAAGTAAAATAAAAAAAATAATAATAATAAACCCACTTATGAACTTTGAACTCACAGCGCCATCAACAATGTTAAAAAAGAAAAATATGACGTAAAGCAGCAAAATACAAAATTACGCAATAGGGGGCTGCACTTTGTATGTTTGTGTGTGTGTAAGTCTGTGCATGTGTTTGGTTGACTTACTTTCATTCTGTTGCAAAAAATGTAAAAATAAACACTTTAAAATAAAACAAGCAGCAAAAGAATTCAGCGTATAACAGTGTCAGGCAACAACAACAAGAACAACAAGCAGCAACAATCAGCCAAGCGCTAATTGCATAAGAAATTCACAGAAACTAGCACAAAACTATGAATGAATGAAATGCTTGAGTGAATGAACAATTGCGCAGAGTTGCATTGACTGTAGTATAAATTAGTTAGCAAGTGGCACAACAAGGAGCAAAAAGTTGACGGCTTTACAAGAACAAGTGAGAAAGAGAGAGAGAAATTTACTTGTTTGCTTGAAACTTTAAAACTTGCAAAAAAAAAATAATATTCACAATGAATGTCAAGAAGTGCACAATTGTCGCCAAGTCATTAAATCAGCTGTGACAGCTACCTTAAAAATTCACAATCACACACACTTACAGAGTTGCAATAAAAAGACTCCATGATTAAAGAAATTAAACAAAATTTATTTGAAATTAAAAATTGTATAATTAATAATAATAAATACACCGTGATAATGATAATTTATTTAATATGCTGTTTTGCAAAACCATAAAAACGTGCGAGCGCAGCTAATGTCAATGAACTTTCGGTGTTGTTGGTGTTTAGAAAAATATAAACAAATAAAAATACACACACACACACACGTATACGTATTCTATTATATACCGTTGTATGTAATATGCATATAAGTCATACATGTAGATTTATGTTCACATATACATGCACAGTGGTATTTAGCTAGACCGACCGGCGGCAATCGAATAAACGCGACAACGACGACCTACAAAAGTTGAATAACGCGGCTCTTTTCTTGATAAATACTAATAAAATACAACAACAAACAACAAATGAAAAAAAAAATTTAAAAAAAAAAAAAAAACAAATCAACGACAATAACGAAAATCAAACCAGAAAACGATTTTTTTTCTGTATGTATTATTATGGCTTTTGTTGTTGTTTTTGCTTTTGGCATACATCAAATATAGCAACAAGAACAACAACAAAATGTGTACTTCTCAACAAGGTTGAAATTAAAAAAAAAAAAAAAAAACAACTCAAAACACAAAACAACAACAAAATGATTGAAAATGCCGGTGAGTGAGTCACTCACTCATTCATTGGTTGGGGCAGACGGATTAACCAACCAACCGACTGACGGAATGACAGACATGCAGACGTCGTCCGTTTAGCGCCAGCAGCAGCCGGCGTATGCATTAAAAAAAAAAAATACCCCAAACAACAAAATGTAAAGAAGTAGAACAGCAGCAGCAGCAACAACAACAACAAAAACAAGCAAGCACAACAATAAAAGTAAAAATATATGTATATTTATACAAACAGAAGACAAAGAGTGAAATGCGCGACATCAAAAGGGAATTCCTTTAGTTAAACCAAAATAAAGAAGCAAAAAAGAAAAAAAAAATACAAATAATAAAGTGAATTTTTCGTGCCTCGCGCGCATATTACACACACACACACACACACACAGAGACTTTAACACAAATTCAGACACACACAGACACAGACACGCACCCACCGTTATAAACAAAGGGCAACTTGTTGTTTTTGTTATAGCTATTTTTTTTTTTTTTCATTTTTATGCCGGTTGTTGGTGCCTTCTGCTTGTATTCGTTTATACCCTGGTTGCGCTTAGCTTAGCGCATTGGATGCAACCCAAACGCTAGTTGGCTTGAGTAGTTGTGTTCTGCATGCAACTGTTTTATACATATTTCATATCGACTGAAGCTTCTATATATATAACTCAACCTATATGTATCTACACGTGTTACACTTGTTCGCCTCTATATATGCATATATTTTTCTTTCATTCTTTTTATTGCATAGTTTGCTTCCTTTAACAACTTTTACTTGAAGGTCACGCGCTTCTATGTGCCTTGAGTATCATTAAAATATGTCAGCTGTTTGCCTTCGTTTTGTTGTTTGTATGATTGACGTGGGTTGCCTGACATCTCATTATGGCAAATGAAGCCGTCAATTCGATAATCACAAACAACAACAATTTAAAAAAAAATATGTGTGTGTGCCTCTGATAACAAATTCAAAGAAATTTATTTGCGCCAGACAGTATTCATGTATGCATATTAAAAGAAAAAAAAAAAAAAACAATAAGATTTGACAACCCCATAAAAATGAAAACAAACAAGACACTTGACATTTCTTGTGAATGTCCAACACGCATTCACAAACGCCCGCCTGACGTCAACAGCTGTTTTTCATTAGTATATGTATGTATTGGTACCTGCTGCGAAAAACTTATTAATCGTTTTTAAAAATAGCAGCAAACGCAAACAGGAACGAAGAAGAGAAACAACAACAAAAAGTACACATGAGCAAAGTCAAAGCACATGTCTAAATATAAAACTGGCACACAACAACAACACGCAAAACAAAAAAAAAAACTTCAAACAGAAGACAATAACACAAGTCGTAGTCTACTTTGTGAAAGAAGAAGCATGTTTATAAAAAAAAAAAAAAAAATTTTCATGCGTTGTGAAGCCAAATATGACTTTATATTAAAAGCGTATGCAAAAAAAAAACTTATTTTAAAGTTATGCTTATATCGGTAAGATTTGCCGAGTCTTGAAGCTAATTAAATTCGAAAATAAAGTCTGCCGAATTAGTTGTTCGTCTGCTCAAGTCTTTTTAGGTGCTTTGTGGTGAAGATTTAGATAAGTTACGTTCACAACTTATTACAATAAAAAATAACGAACAACATGATAAATGGAACGGTTAACAAAAAAGAAATCATGTAGAAATTAACCTTTCAGCGGTGCATTGTACTTGGTATACATTTACATATTATATAATTTTCGTCTGATAGCAAGAAAATGTAAATAAAACATTTGCATTTATATTATTTATTTGTTAAACAAAAGATATCAACAAAAATTTCATTTCCACAAATGCAAACACAACAAAACCAAAGAAATGAAATACTAAACAAATATTTACTATTCAAAGTAAATATTACACAATATGTGACTTTTTTTTTTATTTGGCGAATTTTGCTTTTGTAAAATAAATTGCACTTATGCAATTCTTCAACACAAATATTTGCTTTAGGTTATAACAAATCAAAAGTAAAATATTAATTAATGCCTTAAATTTGCAATAAAGTAGTATAAGTTGAAGAAATGCCAAGAATTTCATTTCTTTCTTGTGCTTTGTGAAATACCTTCAAGCGAATTTGTTTATTTGAAGTTTTGCATTTTATTGTTGAATTTCTGTTGAAATTTCAACATTTTCAATTATTAATTGTGCACTCAATTGCAGCAAAGATGTTTATTGAGGCACGACCTACGGCGTCTTCTACTTTGCTGCATTTAGTATTTTGTTAGAGTTTTTCTTTATGCAAATCTTTATTTGTTTAAACAAAAAATAAATAAAGAAACCAAATTATAAAGTTCAACTGACACTAATACAATAATAAAAAAGATGAGAGCAGCACACGGGTCTCTTATCACTGACCTAACACAATTTCAGTTCATATAAGACTCGATAAAAATATTTGAAATATCTAAACAAAAAAAAAAAATAAAAAAAAAAAAAAAGAGAATAAACAACAACAACAAGACTGCTAATAAAATATGCGATAAAATGGTGAGCGACGTGTTGAATGAATAACGCACACAAATAGCAAAATGTATGGGGTGGCAGGCAAAGCGGGTTCGGCGTCAAAGCGTTCACATTGCTGTCGAAACACAAATTAGAAATACTAAAAATAAATGGACAAAATAAATACATCACGTGCAAATAAATGAGCGCAAATCAACAATGACGCTTCAAAAGCGGACGACAGACATCATTGATAAGCATGAGTCAACTTAAAGCAACAACAGGAATGGTTTAAACGGCACTTTTTGTTAGTTGGGCTTGGTTTTTACTGTATAATACGACACGATATTTAAGTTATATGAAGTAAAGAAACAAAGTAATGAGAAGAATCAATGGTTTAATCTATGAATGAGTTATATTCATCAACTCTTGACAATGAGCACAAACCACAATTGTGCATGTTACGCTTCACTGACTGACAGACAAAAAGACACGACAACTGAATGAATGACATAGCGACAGACAGCGTGATTGGTTGGTTTGCTTCGTCGGCGCTTAGTTATCACAAAGTAAAGCGCGCCACAAACTCTCAAGTGCAATCAAATAGCATTGAGCAATAAACTGAAAGTGTGCCACGCGACAACAACGACAACAGCAACAACCATATGCTTATAAACACAAAATTAACGACCGCAAATACTACAACAACAATGCTGATGATGTTAATGATGATTACAAAAAAAAAAAAAAAGAAATGCGTTGGCGCTGACTAAAGTCAAGTACATACAAACACACATTCATACACATTTCTTGTTCCGTAAGCGATAAAGCAGCAGTAGTAGAAGCAACAACAACAACAACATCAACTAGACTGTAAAACAGCTGACACGCCGGCAAAACAGTTGCGGAAACAATCAAAACTATTTGTATAATAAAAAAATATGAGTGAGCGCACAAGAAACATTTTTATTTATAGTATATATGAATGCATATACTTATATACCACAATTCAGTGTCAACAAATGATTGTCTTTCGTTTTTTTCTTTTTTTTTTCTTTTATTTTTATTCTTCTTTGTCATGTGCTGTGGGAAGCCATGTCGGCAAAATCAGCGCCGCCGTCAACACAAGATTTATGTATTTGTGTGTGTGTGTGTGTATGAAACTAAACGATATTTGTGAAAACTAAACGAGTCGCTGCGTATTATTTTTATTGTTGTTCTGCTGCTGCGGCGCTGCAAACAATACAAAACGTCAACGTAGACGACAGACAACAAGACAATCATGATTATGACGACGACAATGATTAAAACAATTTACAAAAGGTGCAAGCAAATCAAATGTAGTCATGTGTGTGTATGTGTGTGTCTTGTACAAAAAGCATGTGCATGTGCGTCGACATCGACGTTGACGTCGCTGTCGTACAAGTTTATTAACCTTATTTTAGCACACTTTTCAGTTATTCTCCTTTTTGTTTTTTTTTTGTGTTTGTTGCGCAAGGCAGAGGTTTGTTGTTTTGCTTTTTTTCTGTTTAAGATTACGTCACAATGTCAACTGCGACGCCGAAAGCAAGCAATGAATCATTAAAATAAATTCAACATTATTTTTTTTTTGTCTTGTTTACATTTATTCTTCTTCTTCTTTATATTTTCTCATTGCTCGCCATCGTCGTTGAAGTCTGCGCCTCTAGTTCTGCTGCTTCTTCTACCTTGTTTGTCTTTAGCCAACCATCGTCAACACTCTGAAATTCGATCAAAAGCGAGCAGTGAGCGTATAAAATTGGCACACACACACACACTTACACACACAGTGAGCATATAAAAAAAAACAATGCATCACTTTGTTGGTATTTGCTTGGCTGCTGGTGCCGTATTTTTTCTTTTTCTTCTTTTACATTTTAAATCATGTGCTCCTGACCTGCATAAGAATGTGGCTGCGCGCCATGATTGCCACCATTCTTCTTCATCACCATCATCATCATCATGAACAACATTGTACAAAGCCTCATACAAATGCACATGTGCGTACGACGTACGTATTCAACCATATTCAACCATGTATGTACTTGTCATAAGGATATAAAGAAGTTGTTGTTTTTATTAAAAGGCATTTTACAAAAATTCATTCATTCATTGCTGCTTTAGGTGGTAGGTGTGGTGGTGTCGTTACGTTTAAAACTGCTGTATCGACATGTGTATGACATAAAGTGCAATCAAGAAATCAGCAGTGTGCCAAAATGGTGAACACTTCAGTGCTGCTATTATTACTTGTCTATGCTTAACATTGGCGCACAATAGTCAAAAATTCACACATACATACAACTTCAAGATATTTAAGCTTAATTTTTTTTTATGTGCCGCAATTTGTTTTTGTTTTCATCATTTTCATTCATAAAAACGACAATTATAGGCACACTTACACACACACACACACACACAAGCACACCAACATATAGAAATGAAAAGTAAAAGGCAAAAAAAAAAAAAAATACCACTTTCTTGTTGTTATATTTTTGCCGGCACTTGTTTAAGGTTTTGTTGTTTCTTTTTTATGTTTCTTTCTTCATCTGCCCAAACACGCGAAAATACAAATGTCTGGTATTGTTTGTATGTATGTATGTATGTATAGATGTGTGTCAGTAATGCTTTTTTCTTCTTCATCGTCATCGTCTTCTTGTTGTATGCACGTTTGTGTAAGTGTGTTTGTCGCGAGCGCTACAACATAAAAATGTTTGCACATAAAGTGAATTTTATAAATCTTGCTTTGCCGCCGCAACAACAACAACTAAACTACTACGATAGCACAAAACTTTAATGTGACAGACAGGACAGCAACTTTGTTGCCATCTCGTTTAGACTTATAGTGTTGTGCAACTTTCTTTTATTTGAATACTTTTTTTTTTTTTTTTTGTGTTTTGTTGCCGGAAAAACTTCAACATGTTAATAAAAATAAAACGTGACGGGGAGTTTGGCGCGGTATAGAAATGGTTGGTGAACGAAATGCCGACGTTTCGGTGGAGGCAGCGCCACATAAATTCTAAATAGTCTTGTACTCCTTTTTTTTATCGCAGCCATGTTGTTGCTTTTGTTGCTACAACAACAATAACAACAACGACGCTGAGGTCGATGAAATGGAAATCAGTGTCAATGTCAAAACAGCAATAAAAAAAAAAAAACAAAACGAATACGATTTTGACAAGGCGCTTTTATAGTTGGATAACATGACAACTTGTCGGGGGCGCAATGTGGCAATGCTTTTAACTTAACTAAGTTGATTTTTCTTTTTAATATTTGTTGGTTATAATGTTAACTTACCGGTGGTGGTGTCCGATATTGTTGCGACGGTCCCAACTGGGGACTGTACGGCCGCGGCGGTGGCGCCCAACCGCCTTGTTGCCCGCCATACGGCGGTTGATGTTGCGGCGGTGGCGGTCCCGGCGGACCATGACCATGTGGTCCTGGCGGCGGTGGTCCACCAGGTTGTTGCTGTGCATTCTGTTGATGCTGTTGCGCAGCTGCGGCCGCGGCGGCTGCTGCTGCTGCCGCTTGTTGTGGATCGTAGCTATTTGCATAACGATGTTGCGGCGGCGGTGGCGGATGTGACGATTGCAATAGCGAGTTAAGCGTCGGCGTCGGACCCTGGGGTGGTTGTCCGGGTATATAACGTTGTGGTGGTGGTCGGCCAGGAGAGCCAAGTGCACCGGGACCCTGTGGTGGTCCTTGCTGTTGTTGTTGTGCTTGTAATTTACCGCCTGGCGGTGGCTGTTGCATTGGTGCATGAGCATAACGATAGGGATCCATATTTGGATCAGCATGATAACGTCCATAAGCTGGATGTGGATGACCACCTGGTGGCGGTGGCGGTAGATGACCGTATTCCGCTTCTTTTGGCGCACCATGCTCACCGGGTTGCGGTGGTGGACCTTGACCCGGCTGTTGCGGTGGCGGCGGCGGTTGTTGATGTTGCATGTGTGGTGGCGGACCTTGTTGTTGTTGTTGTAGATGCGCTTGTTGCTGTTGTGGATGCATATGATGCACGTAATGTGACATTACAGCAGGATCATGTCCAGGGCCGGCACCATGAGGTGGCGCACCATAGTGATGTGGTGGCAATGGCGGTGGCGCTGTTTGTATTGCATCATTGCCATTATTGGGTGTTGGCGGTCCAGACGTTGGCGGTGTTGGACCGGCACCTGAGGTCTGTGGTGCACCGCCGCCGGTAGCTGGTGCTCCACCGGTACTAGGCCCACCGCCACCCTGCCCAGAGGGTGATTTAATTTTCTCATTCATGCCTGGTAGTGCGTACACGACTACTCAGGCTTAGACGCTGCTTCAGTTGGCGTTGTTTAATATATAAATCCGATGACGAAGACGTCTCCGACTGCAGCGGCAAGTTTGAGGTTATGTTAGCTGAAAGTAGCGAACAAGTGATATAAACAATTGTAATCAGTTAATGGCATAAGCATTTTTCCTATTAGTATTGTTATGCTTTATATTGCAAAACTAATAAACGAACAAAGGCACCAAATACAATAACAACTTATTGCAAAAACGACAGGAATATTCCATTCTTTTGAAAATATGAAATATCGCTTTTCTTTTCTATTTTTTTTTTACTTTTGCCGCACACATTCATATATATATATAATACAAGCAAACAAGCGATGGCAACCCTGGCGCATCGTGAGAGAATTCACTTGGAGAGAGCGCCGCCTAATTCATACACTCGCATTCTCTCTCACTTAATGCCACACACGTATAGCTTTCTCGCTCGTACACAAGCGCTCGTGCATATAGTGCTGCATCACTTACACTTGTGCTTGTATAAGATTTTATGCTATTTTTTTAATAATGTTTTTTCGTAATTACATTTTCCAACTTAATTTTTATCATATCGACATCACTTTTAAGTCTTATTTATACACAATTCCATTCTACACGTATTTAGATAATTTTTAAACATATTTTGCACAATTAAAACGTTTGAAAAACTAACGAAAGTTCAAGTTTTGTAAGACGCAAGCAAACGATTCGGCGACTTTTTACAAAGCGAATGGCAGATTCGTTGTTGCTGGCGCTGATGAGCGCCGACAGACAGACACACACACAAACATAGACTTTTACTCGCTCATTCGATCTATGCGTTTGTGTGTGTGTGCATTGTTATTGTTGTTGTGTTAGTGTTGCCTGTTGGTTGGCAATATGAAATTAGTAGTAACTACTCATTTTACTTTTTTCTTGTTTTAGTGAAAATCAAATTATTTTTTTTTTTTTTAACTAATTTATATGGCTGTATATACTTACACATTTATAACATCACTGCAACGAAATTAGCACACACATATTTATATGCGCATGCAGTAGTATAAATCGTGATGGTGGTGGTAATAATAAAAGATATTACAAAAACAATGTTGTGAGTGAGTGACGTCGGTGCAAAATCCAGTGAGCAAACGCGCGCGAGCGCGGTCAAGACAGTGGGGCGGGAGGGGCGTACGTTTAATATGTGCTAAAAATGAAAACGCAGCAAAAATAAAAACACACGATTAAATCTCGTTATAGTTGTATATGTGAGTATGTTTTGTCAAATCGCTCTCTTTGCATATACGGCGTTTAATGAGCGAGAGACTGTGTCGGTTTCAACAATTGTTCACCAACACTAAAAGAGCATTAAACAATCATTTTTTTTTTGTCTCATTGCCCTTTCTCTCTCATATAATGTTCGTATCACACTCGTTGTTCGTATTGGGTTTGTAATTTATTTGAGTTTTTGTTTTGCTTTTGTTGCTTTTATTTTATTTTTTGTTTTATTACACCAATTGTTGTTGTTTTGCTGGCGCGCTCGTACTTTGCTAATATCGCTATCTCGCTTATTCTCAGAAGCGGCTT
>JBAMBP010001543.1:0-31135 GCA_037044515.1 Phortica magna
GAACGACCGCGACCATACTGTTGTACAACCCACCGAGCGGTGTCGCGAATGGCTTCCTCACGAACCTCTGTGCCGTGTATGGATCAGTCATTTTGAACACCCTCACCAGTGACAACCAAGTTGGCTTGGAGGTGTCATTTCTCCAAAAAGCCACAAAAAATTCCTCTGCTGGTCTCTTCAGCAAAGCCTCACATCCTCCTTGGTGGCCGGTATTTTGACAATTCGTTTCCAAGCACCAAGACTACAGGATCGTGGGTGCGATGGAATGGTGCTGAGGTTGTCGGCTCTCCCCTCATGACCACCAAGGGCTTGGGATTGACCGAAAAAGCGAGCACCACCTCTTACCAGAATTGGCTTGTCAACTACCCGTCCTCGACAGGGACCCAGTACAACTTGTTGGCACAGGGGTTGCCCAACGGAGGTTGGGTCAACATCCAGTCAAACACCGTCACAGTGTCTTGGGTTGCGTGCGAGGCGACTGGAACCAGTGCCGCTTTTCAAGCCAACGCCAATTTGGTGCTTCTGCCCATCCCCTCGACTGTGGCCTTTTCCGGTGCCAGCCCCAGTTTTGCCGAGAGTTTTTGTATCGCCACCGACCCGACGTACCGCAGCGTTTCCATCACGAGCGGCACCTTGGAGGCGCAGGCAGAACTGGCTGTTTTGAAGGACCTCACCAGCACCAAGCCAGTTCTGAAGACAGCCGCCAGTACCGTCCTTCTTGGTGGAGCTTTCAACGCGACAGCGAAGGAATGGCAGTGGTGGGATGACGGAAAACAGACGGCGTTCACCACTGGCAACTTTTCCGTGACAGACACCAGCATCACCGCCGACAGCGCCACCCAATATCAGAACTGGGCCTATGGGTTTCCGGTCAGTACAGGAAGCACATTGCTGTGGATGGACCCATCGAAGGGCGGGTGGACTAACGTGGAGAGCTCCGCCTCTCGCTTTGCTCTTTGCGAAGGGGGCCACGAACCCTTCGACGAAGCTCGAGAGTTTGTTGCAAAGGAGATCCCTGATACCTTGCCCCTTGCCAATATTGGCGCCAGCTTTCCCGAGAGCTATTGCATCGCCGCCGACGCGACCTTCCGCAGCGTTTACGTTGCCGATGCCACTACACAATTCGTTGTGGACATTTTCGTTCTCCGTGAGCTCATGAAGAGTCCCGCTACCCTGGCGACAGCCAACAGGCTGCTTCTTGGCGGAACGTTCAACAGCACTTTGAATGGATGGCAGTGGTGGAACGGCGGTTCACCAGTGGGCTTCTCGTATTACCAGAACTGGGCCTCGGGATCTCCTGTCGAGAGAGCAGAAAATGGTGCCGCTTCGCTGTGGATGGATCTGAGCAAGGGTGGCTGGGCGAATAACGCGAGCTCGACTTCCCGTTTTGCTCTTTGCGAAAAAGGACATGAAAGGTTCGCGGTGAACGAAAATCTGGTCTTGAAGGAACTACCCACATCCTTGCCAGGACCAACGACTAGCGCGAGTTTTGCTGACAGCTCCTGCATCGCGATTGACCCGACGTACCGCAGCGTTGCGGTGCTGAACAGCACGACACAAACCCAGGTTGAGGCCTTTTTGCTCCAGGGTCTTAACGGCAACTCCCCCGTTTTTCAGGACAGCAGCAGCACCTACTTTCTCAGCGCCGCGTACAACACGACATCCACGGAATGGCAGTGGTGGGACAATGGGATGTTGACGACTTTTGCCACCGGGGACCTTTCACAAACGGAAGGGGCAACTCTTTCCAGCTCGATGTTCCAATATTGGGCTGACGGATTTCCTGCTTCCAGTGATTCTGATGGCTCGACGTCTCTTTGGCTGAATGTGGCCAAGGGCGGGTGGACCAACGTGGAGAATACAGCTTCCCGTTTCATTATCTGTGAAGGTGGGCATGAGGCTTATGAGGAGACTCATGGGTTTGCTATTGAGAAGATCCCTGATACCTTGTCCCTTGCCAATATTGGCGCCAGCTTTCCCGAGAGCTATTGCATCGCCGCCGACGCGACCTTCCGCAGCGTTTACATTGCCGACATCGCCACCCAGTGGAAGGTGGACATTTTCGTTCTCCGCGAGCTCATGAAGAGTCCCGCTACCCTGACAACGGCCAGCACACTGCTCCTTGGCGGAGCCTACAACAGCACGCTGGAGGATTGGCAGTGGTGGAACGGCGGTTCACCAGTGGGCTTCTCGTATTACCAGAACTGGGCCTCGGGATCTCCTGTCGAGAGAGCAGAAAATGGTGCCGCTTCGCTGTGGATGGATCTGAGCAAGGGTGGCTGGGCGAATAACGCGAGCTCGACTTCCCGTTTCATTATCTGTGAAGGTGGGCATGAGGAGGACAATGTTGCCGTGGGATTTGTAACCTCTCCTGCTGGCGTTACTGCCGTTGCGAGTTACCCTTCCCAGCTTGAGGTGTTGTGTGAATCTGACACCACAGGCGGTACCCCACTTCCGCTTACGTATTCTGCCCAGCATCTGACTTGAGAGTGCCGTGCTTCGTTTATTGATCAAGAACTCTACAACGACTTTTGACCTCCCTTTTATTTTCAACAGGAGCACGGCCGTCGAATCCACCCTGAGCTTCATTGAGGGAAGTTCCACGTCCGATGAAGGAGCGTACCTCGCCTACGACGCCAACGCTTTCGGGTTCAAGGTGGTCAATGGTACTGACGTTCCCTTCACAGTTGCGTGCTTGCAGACGACAGACAGCGACATCGCCACTGGAGTTGCTGTTTTTCCTCTTCCTTCTTGACTGGCACGGATGCGTCTCTTCCGTCGGAAAAACGGACGCGCTGAGCGCTGTTTGTGTCGCATTATCTCCCGGGTCTGTGCCCCTTGCTGTGAACAGTTCTGAAATCGAACGGAAACTCGAGATCGAGGTGATGCTGCAGCTGCGTCTCCCTGAGGGAACGGGAACCACCAGCAGAGCCGATGATCCTGTACTTTTGGGTGGCCGTTACGTTATTGACACATGGTATTGGAACAACGATGCAGATAATAAATTCACCAGGAGCGGTTTCACATGGTGGGCAGACGAGTTTCCTGATCTGATGGATTCTACCAAGATCGTCACGGCATTCGATGCAACAAAGAGCAAGTGGATCAACGTCGCGGGTGACTCAAAGCCTTACACTGTCGCGTGCCAACAAGCCCTTGCTGCTGCCTCCCCCATCACCGTCGGTGTGGCTCCCACTGGGATAGCCCAACCGAAAGTCAGCCGCCGGCTCGTAGAGAATTTGTGCGCCGCCCAACCAGGCCATCCAGGGAAACTGCTTATTTCTTCAAGCTATGATGTCCAGCGCAGGCTCCGCTCTGGCGTCTACCGGATGCTTCTCAAAGGCACCGTTCCTACGAACACCACGGTGATTATCGATGGTCAACGAAACACCACTACCACAGATTGGACCTGGAGTGACGGAACAACAATCGACAGGAACCACGCCAACTGGGCCCCGAACTTCCCTGACACTACTGGGACTGCGACGTTCATGGGGTACAACACTGCGCATGGCGGTTGGGTCAGCTCCAATGGCAGCGAAACCACCTACGCCGTTGCTTGCCAAGACACGGATGAAGAACTTCCCGATACTGGTATTTACTTCAGCACATCCACGGACGTGCGGGGAGGATCGACAAGCGCAGCTGAAGCGGATGGGTTTGCTGTATGCGCATCCAAGGGCGCAGTTTCATTGCGCATCATGAACTCCAGCGTGGAGGATGAGGTGGAGCGCAAAGTCCTCCAGCACCTCTTGAACGGCAGCTCTGTTTTCCCCAATGGCGCTGAAACACCTGTCCTTCTCGGTGGCATCCGCAACACCACAGCCTGGAACTGGTTCGATCCCTCTGACGGTCCACTAGTGTCTCTGAACTACACGAACTGGGCAGCTGGGGAAGGACGTGGTGCTGCACCCTACATGGGCTTCAGCGCAGCCAAGGGCGGCTGGGTCGAGATGACCGAGGGAGACACAGGGAATGTGGCCATTGTGTGCGAACCATTCAAATACGACTTGACGATTGTGACGATGGGACCAGGCGAAACGGACCCATTTAAAGCCTGCGCTGCAGAGAACTCTGTGCCCGCCCGAATCACCAGCAGCAGCATGCAAGCGGCCATTATGAGCCAGTTGGACGGCTTGGGTTATGGCGACCAGGACATTTCCGTTGTGATCGGCGGCGTCTACGACTCGGAGAACTTTGACGGCTCCTGGAGGTGGCAGTACTACTCTGGGGACACCACAGGCGATGTCTTCACCCACAACTATTCCCTCGACAGACCAGAGTCGAAGGCAGCCAACGCGGGGGGTGCTTTTACGAGCTGGGCGACAGGATACCCGAGCGCTGTTGGTGACAGCGACACCAGCAAAGCCACGGCCCGCACCCTTGCCCAAAACAACGGGAAGGGCGGGTGGGTCAACATGCTCCTGGACGGAAAAGAAAGCGTGAAGGTGCTTTGCAGCGGCGCACAACAGCCGAGAGAAAAACCAGTAACCGAGAAGAAAAAGGGCTTCCCTGGGTGGGCCATCGCCATCATTATTATTTTGATTGTGCTCATTCTGATCGTTCTGTTGGTCGTCTTCTGCTGCTGTTGCTATAAGAAAAAGACCAAAGAGCAGCGCACGTATGTGGATTTTGAACTAGAAGCCCAGGATCAAAGCTCACCTCTCACCGAAGATGCAAAGGATGACGTCCCCGGGGAGGCGCCATTTTCACCACTGGAGAACGACGACGAAGTGCAGGCTGTCAACCCGCTTACGGCTCCTGTGATTGAGGAGAAGCCCGATATTGAAGAAGTCAAGCCGGAAGAAGAACCAACACAGCGCCGCGGAAGATCCAAACGACGCGCAACGAACCGCCAGGGGGGAATGAACATTGTGGACGTTGACATGGATTTCCTGACGGACGCACAGAACGAAATCCACCAAGATGGCGGGGCTCTGCCAGAACATCGCGAAGAGGTTTGGGAGGAAGAGAACTTGTGAGCACTCACTCTCACTTTCAGGACAGTTGAGTGAACATGGCAGGACTGATATTTACTATTTTGGTAAAATAATAATTTTCAATAGGAACGCCGCGCTGAAAAATAATTACCTGAGAGAACTCTGCCTTTTTTTTTTTTTTTTAAATTTTCTTCGTTTTATCTTTTTTTTATCTTTTTTTTATTTTTTATTTATTCTATATACACTCACACTTATATATGAGCACATGCTCAACGCAAACAGACAACGCGGTTCATTTGGCAGTACATCAAGGTTTGGGAAATTCCGCAATCATCAAAAATCAAAAAAAGAAAAAAACAAACAAACAAACAAAGAGGGACAAATTTTTTTTTGTATTTCTACCTACGCCATTATTTTAAACTATTTTTACTTTATTTTTTTTACCTGTGCAGATGCGTTGTGTGGCTACATTTTCCATAACCCAAGCGGGCCAAGGGAAAACAAAGTCGAAGACAACACATACAAGCTAACGGGAACCATATATACAAAATTTATTGTTTGTGGCCGCAAGGTCATAAACAACAACAACAACAACAACAAAAAATACGATACAGACAGACAAATACACGAGAAAAAAAAAAAAAATACCCCCCCCCCCTTTTCTTTAAAAAAAAAAAAAAATGATCATTTTCTGTTTTGATAGCTTTCAAAGTTCTTCATGCATGAAACAACAAAAATCAAGTAATTCAAATAACTTACCCCCCTTTTTTTTTTTTGATGAAATCATATATACATATATACATTTAAATGCTTAAAACTCGCATGTGTGAAACAACAAAAATCAGATCAATAAAGCAGCCACCCTCCTCTCTTTGGACAAAAGCAGATTTTTTTTTTTTAAATTTCAGAACTTTCATGTATGAAGCACCAAAAACAGTAACTACAACAATTTTTGGAGATTTTTCTCTTGTTTTGTGATCGAATGGATTTCTTTCTTTCCTCTTATTATTTGGATTCAATTCACCGACTTTTTCTTTTTCCTTTTCCTTTTCCTTTTCCCTTTTTCCGCTTATCCTCATCTCTTAAAAGCGTCTTTCGTGGTAGCCGGAAAATGAAGGACGGATACACACAAGCAAAACGCAGGATGAAACACATTCCAGTTCCGAGTCTGAGATCTGGTGACGGCGACCTGTCCGTTCTGTGCTAGGGGAGTTCCAACCGACAGAGAGAGAGAAAAGCAAAACAAACAAAAAACAAATAAACAAAAAAAAAAAGCAGCAGGCCCCAATTCCTGCGGCTGTTAGCCCAGGAACTTTACTTTTGCATTCGCTCGAGGAAACACTTACCACTTAATTCAATGGCTTGCGCTCTGTCGAAGGCAACAATTACAGATTTTTTTTTTTTTTTTTTTTTGCATTTTCTTTTCTTTTCCTATTTCTATGCGCTGCATGCTGCCACTATATACGCTCCAACATTGTCATGGCCCACATGTCAAGCGATTTACTATTATTATTATGATTATTATTATTAGTATTTTTAGCGACTGATATCATTTTTTTTTTCCAAATATTATTTTACCCTTTTAAAAATAATTGCATGAAGTTGCGTGGACGTGTTCCTCAGTGGGTTCTTATCCGATGCTCTTTGAAACGGTTTGTTTACAGAAGCTGTGGACTTTATTTCTTACTTTGCTCTTTGCCTCTAATTTTCTCGCTCACCTATTCTCTCTTCTTTTTTGTTGTTCTTTGACATGCTATCCCAGAATATCCAATAATGAAGTCGCTTCATCAGCTGCGGCCTTCTTGGAGCCTCCCCAAAGTTGGGGACTGGGAAGATAACTCTTTCTTTATTTGCGGTTTGTTTCGCGGTTTGTTTCGCTATCAGTATTTTTTTTCCCCCCGTTTTGGATTCTTCTGAGATCTGGGCAGAGTGGCCCAGAGGCCGAAAGTTCGAGCAAGGGCCGCTCCCGCCATTTTCTTCGGTAGCACCCAGACACCCGAACCTGGAAACCATTGCTAACTTTGGCGCTCGGATTTCATTGATTCTCACGGATGATGATAATCCACCACTTCCTGATGGTGCTTCCTCAAACGGAACACTTCTAACCGTGGCCAAGCGCGTCCTGGAGCGTCTGTACTGAGATTTACACAAAGAAGAAAATGATCCAGAGCACCTAATATGTCATCTTTTGCCTGTACTGGCCACGACGGCAAAGGCCTCTGCTATTTCCCGTTTGGCGGGGGCTGTAGTAGCGAAAGGGACTTTGGACAAGAAATTACCATTCTCGGTTTTTCAATTTCCGCTTTCGGACTCGCAGGGCGAATGCTCCGACTTGAGATCAGAACAAAGTCGCTCGACTCACTTCGTTGTCGTTGCTCCAAACACGGGGAACATTTCATTGCTGTCTGTTGTTCGGGAGGGAGCGCTTCCGTTGGTGTCTGGGGATCAAAGCGACTATGTTCTCGTTCTGTCCTCCAGCGCAACTCCTGTGACGTTTCCCCGCACGACCAAACCTTCGTTCCAAGGCAGCGAGTCTGCTTTGGACGAATCGCGACACGCACCTCTGGGCTTTGTTCGGTCTTTGTTGTATCTTTTGAACAAGAGGGAAGAAATACAGCAGCAGCGCAGTGCACGCTCCTGAGGCCAAAGGACAACAGTGACTCCAGTACCCCGCCGTTGACATTGCCATTACTCGATCTTGACAATTTTAAAGTTGTGAGCAAGGGGCTGGTCATCGGCACCACCCTGCGAAAGGAGATGCTTCTGCCGTATGGAGTGCATTTTTTGGCCGGCCGCACCGCCAGCGACCAGCGCGTGTCTTGGGAGCAGCCCATTGATGCCGTGTCCTTGTCGTGTGGACTGTTCCGCACCGACTTGCTTCTCGATCCCGCACACGAATTCCTCGCCATGCCCTCGGACGCACCAGTTGGCTTTATCGATGCTGCTGCCTGGGATTGGTCCTTCCGCGTCAAGGCGACTGATCCCGACTGGAAGATGTGGTGCTCCATTCCCAAAAACAGAACTCTGAATTTCTCTGTTCCCTTCTGCCCATTTTCACGCCATCTTTTAATTTTCAAAATGCGTTTGGGCAACGACACTTTGACACGTTTCTCACCATTTACCAGCGCCGGAAATCCAAACCGCAACCAGAGGACGAGAAGCGGCTGACCGTGGTCGATTATGTTCCTGGATACAATCAGGTGGTGGTCTTTCCGCTGAGGGCACCAGCTTCATCCGAGCGGTGTCGCTCAAGTTTGGCGTTGCCAGTTTCATGCATTTCGATGCCAGGGAGACTGACGCGCTGGCTACCCCAATGTATTAACTGTGGAATGGGTTCGAGAAGCTCCAAGAGCTAAAGGAACACGAGAAGGAGTTCTGGCGCGAAAAAATCGGGAAGAGTCTCTTGGTCTTGTTTCTGCACATGCGCGCGTCAGATTATAAAAAAAAATCAGAAAAGCACCAGCGAGGCACTCTAACCCACACCAGATTTCTGTCGGCCGTTCCTTGTCAGAGGTTGAGCCCTTGCCACTTTCATCCGTTAGCGGGATGCTGGACCCCAAAGACGCGGAATTTGCCCCGGCTGATTTTCTGCGCGGTGCTGCAATCGTGGAGGGGCCAGTCCTTCCAAGCTTTCCGAAGTGCCGGAGTCTGTGGATGTTTATGACAATGATCCCTCCTTCTGTCAACAATCAGCAGGGCCTCTCATCTGCCGCTGGAAGACGAAGAGAAAAATCTTTGACACAAGGCCCGAATTGTCTGATGCTGAATGGGACAATCGTTTTTTTTTTCTTTCCATCTTCAAGTGGGGAAAAAGGAAAGGATGGTATATTCTTCTCGAAGTGTTTTGGCGTGCGTTTGGCCCGCAGTCGAGGTTGTCGGACAACGTCAAGTTGATTATCAAAACAGAGTTTGTCGGACATTACTCCGAGGGCGTGGGTGGGAATGGGTTCGCCAAATTCTTCCGCAGATTCGCTGCCGGCCATTTCCCAGGGTACCAGCCGACATCGCAATTGCCACATATCATCGTAACAGACATCCACACGCCGCACGACGAGCTGAAGGCACTGCACTGCCTCTCTGATGCGTACGTGTCCACCTCCCGCAGCGAGGGCTGGGGCCTGCCTGTGGCGGAGGCGATGTCCATGGGCAAGCCGGCCCTATTGACCAATTGGAGCAGCTACACAACGTTGGGCAGCGGAGAGACCAACTATTTCATACCGGTGGAGAAAATGGAAAAGGTCCCCTTTTACTACTTCGGAAAGTATAACGAAAACCGGCCGCTTCAGTAGGCCGTCTCTGATCCGGTTGCCGCAGCCTCCCTGATGCGTCACATGGTAACGGCACCAAAGACCGATATCGAATTGGTCGGCCGCCGCGCAAGAGAGCGCATGATACGCAAATTCAGCGAAGAAGCACTTGGTGAGATATTCGAGGAGCGGTTCTCTGGACTGCTCGGAAAGCATGGCCACAAGCGGTTCCCTTTCCTTATCAAAAAAAAAAAAAAAAAAAAAAAAAGCAAAACGTTTTCTCTGGGCGTGTGGACCTGAACGACCAGCTTGCTAGTATCTGTAAACAGGCCATAAAAATAACATTCAGTGGGATCTTCTCTTCTTTTGTCTTTTTCGTTCTTTGATTTTGTAATTAAGATTGTTTCATATTGTTCTCTCTCCCCCCCCTCCCCTTAAAAAAAAAAAAAAAACAAACCTTTATCAGTCAAGTTAATTTAAAGATATTGCCTACTGAGCACAAACACCCCCCAGAAACCTGACAAAAAAAAAAAATAATCCGTTTTTTCTTGTCAATTCCTCGTTTCTGTCATGATTGTTATATCGCCGCCATGTTTTGGAACAAGCTTATAGACTGGGGACAGTATGTACGCTGTATGTTCTTTGCTACCGCTTCTGACCAGAATTGGCATCAGTACCGACTATGGCACCTCTTGGGTCGATTGGGCGGATTATGGTGATCTCAATAGGCAATGCGGCGACAAATTATCCTTTTGCTGACAAAAAAGGAAATTCTGGGGATCACACGGCCGAACCAATCGCTAAAAACAACTCAGATTCTTCAAAAAAAAAAATTGCCAAATGGACTCGCACAGAGAATCCACGGTGTGCTTTTATTTGCTCTAAAAAAGAAAATAAGTCAATGCCTTCACGAAAAGTAATGGGATTTTTTTAATGATGTTTTTCTATTATTATTATCATTATTTGTTTTTCTACCCCCGCCTTCTATACTTTATAATACTTTTTATGCTACCTTTTTCTTTCTCTCTGTTGTCGACAAAAAAAAAAAAAAAAAATCAGTGAGTTGAGCCTATACTTCGCTTCTGGCGCCTTTTTTTCTCCTTTTTCAAAACAAAATAATTATCTGATAAATTCACACGTTTGAAATTTTTTCTTTTCTTTTGTGTATGTGTGTGCGCATACTTTGAGGGCAATATAAAAGCAGTCACCCATTTTTTTTTTCATTTTTTCTTGCTGCTTTTTTTTTTTTTTAAGCTTTAGATAACTTCTTTGGAGTCCCAATGACTAACGAACAGTTGTGGATCTACAGCGAAAGAGTGATGAAGCCCCCAGACGCGATCCGGAAGGGATTCACCCACACCGAAGTCGACGGCGTTCCCCGATATTTTAAACAGACACAGTTTGGTAATTTCCGCTACATCAACAGTAGTGGCAAACCAAGGCCTATCGACCAAGACAAACTCCGAACGTTTTGTAAACTTGCTGTAGCGAGCTCTATGAAAACTTCTTCCCAATGTGGGCCGACTGATGACTCACCCGCTTCTGTTCCATGGAAGGAGCTGGGAGATCCCGATATCGAGACCACACCCTCGGACGGACTGGAAGATTGCCGTAGTTCCAATAACTCCAGGGCGGAATAGGAAGGGTGGATCCATAGCGACGGAATGATAAAACCCACAGAAGCGGTCCGAAATGGATTCACCCACATGATGGATGACGACAAACCCCAACCATTTTCTATCACACAAAATGGAAGACTGTTCTATTATTTAAACGACAATGATATTCCGACGTTTCGTCCGGTGACCGAGCTTCGGTCCTTTTGCCGTGCTAATGAAAACACCCATGCGAATCTTGCCAACAAAGGAAAGGGAAAATACAAGAAATGGTCCATCAGCGTAGGAAAGATCACTCCCAGAGAGGCGATCAAGAAGGGCTTCACCAATATCATGGTCAACAGCGAGATCCTGCAATTTGTTGCCCGGAGGAAAGGAACTTCGTTCTATTATGTCAACGTGGGCAACGGCCGAACGAATCTGGATAAGGATGCACCTCGGTACTTCTGCCGCCACCTTGCTGAAGCACAGGATGCGGATACCGCTGATAGCCTCAATGAAGGAGAAGAACAGTGGACCTTCAGCAAAGAAAAGATCACAGGCGCAGATGCGATGCGAAAGGGCCTCACCCATATTGTTGTCGGAGACGAGCCCAGGCCATTTTCGTTCACCGAAAAAGGAAGTTCAATTTACATCAATCAACGCAACACCAAGAGCTTTTATTCGGTAGACGAACCCTTGATATTTTGCGCACGTGTTCCTGGCAAGATTCCGGCAACTGCCAAGACGTTAAACTGGACCCCAGTTGGCTCGTCCACTCCTCACACACGGAAGGAGCAGGCAGATCTCGATATTGAGACCACACCTTGGGTTGCGTGGAACAATGACTACAAGCACGTTTTAATCGATAACGAGGTCCTGCCTTTTGAAAAAGAAAGGTTTGGGAGTTTCTGCTGCATCGACAAGAAGGACAAATCAACGTTTATGGATAAAGACAAACGCTGGATTTTTCGCAAAGAAAATGCCCTCTTGGTTGAGTATTGGCCTGAGGGGAATGTCAAGTACGATGGCGAAGGGAAAGATGGGCAGTGGCACGGCAAAGGCAAGGTCTACACAGAGGGTGGCGTGCTTTACCAAGAAGGGGAGTTTGCGAACGGTTCCTTGAATGGCCTTGGTACCGAGTTCTGGACAAACGGCAAGCCCCGTTATGAAGGTCAATGGGCGAACGGTGTACGGCATGGGAGGGGATATCTCTTCAACGAAGATGGTACTCTTTGCCTAGAAGGGAAGTTTGTCGACGACTCTCCGAATGGCTTCATCATTGAGTATTGGTCGGGTAGAAGTATTAAGTACGCAGGGGAATGGAAAGATGGCAAGCCCAATGGCGAAGGGGAGATGCACACAAAGGAGGGGTTTTCCCAAAAAGGGGAGTTTACCAACGGCTTGATGAACGGTAAGGGCACCCAGTATTGGAGAAACGAATACATCCGCTACGAAGGCGAAAGGAAAGACAACAAACCCAACGGCCAAGGTAAGATGTACGCTGAGTATGGGATTCTTACCCGAGAAGGGAAATTTGTCGATGGATCAATGAATGGCCACGGCACCCAGTACTGGCCCAACGGAAAGATCCAGTACGAGGGCGAGTGGAAGGACGATCGTCATGGCCACGGGAAGACGTATACTGAGTACAGGAATCTTCTCCGTGTAGGGGAATATGTCAATGGTTCAACGAACGGTCATGGCACCCAGTACTGGCCCAACGGACAAATCCACTATGATGGCGAGTGGAAGGACGATAAGTTCTATGGCCAAGGCGAGCTCTACACAGAAGAAGGCGTTATCTTCCAAAAAGGAGAGTTTGCCGATGGCTCAATTACTGGTGACGGGATCCAATACTGGCCTAAAGGAAATATCGAGTTCGAGGGTGCGTGGAAGAATGGTTATTTCCATGGTCGAGGCAAGCTTTACACAGAAGAAGGCGTTCTCTTCCAAGAAGGGAAATTTGTCGACGATTCATTGAACGGCCACGGAATCCAGTACTGGCCCAACGGGAAGATCCGCTACGATGGGGAATGGACGTATGACAAGCCCAGTGGCGAAGGCAAGATGTACACAGAAGAAGGCGTTCTCACCCAAGAAGAGATGTTTACTGGCTTCTCTTTGAATGGGTATGGCATCCAGCACTGGACCAATGGAGAAATCCGCTATGAGGGTTGGTGGAAGGACAACAAACCCAACGGTCAAGGCAAGATGTTCGTAAAAGGGGACGCCCTCGAAGAGGAATTGGGTGTCAGAAACATACTGGACCCCAGACCCGTAGAGTATGGGCCAAACAGCTGGTATGACGGCATTTGGAAGGAGGGGGAACTCCACGGCAATGGGACATACTTTTCCGAAGAGAGCATTTGCATCCAAGAGGGCGAGTACAAGCACGGCATAGCCAATGGCCAGGGAACTCAACACTGGCCCAACGGAAAGACCCGATATAAAGGCGACTGGAAGAACGGGCAACCACACGGCCAGGGGACCCAGCACTGGCCAAACGGGAATCCACGCTACGAAGGCGAATGGGACACCAGCAAGCGGATCGGTAGCGGCAAGTATTTCAATCCGGAAGGCAACCCTACAACCTGGGTGCAACAAAAACAGGTCGGGGACTCATTTTGACTACGACGAGGAGTGGATGCTCAATGCGGTGATGATAACACCCCTACTTGCTTGGTCTTTTGCGCTACACCCACACGGTGGTCAGCGGGGGGCTCTTTCCTTTTGAAATGACGGAAGAGAGAGAGTTCTGCTACACAAACGCGAGCGGGGACTCTGTTTTCCTGGAAAAAACCAAACCCCAGATGTTCTGGAAAGCAGGAGGCATATCGTCAGCTGCCGACCCCGCTGTTGCTCGCCTGCCCCCTGCCAGACTCTCGTAGCTTTGGTCGTGAAGCTTGCGAATCCAATACTTTCCTTTTCAAAGACGATCCTTGGGCTCCGCTCTCTTTGCTTTATACAAACTTTTTTTTTTTCTCGTACTAAGTTGTAATTTGAATCTTTTGCATAAAATCACACATAAAACATCACGGATAGCGATGTGAACCATCTGCATCCGGAAAACAGAAACACCTATAATTTGTTTTCTTTGAACTTTATTATTTATCTTTTATTTTTGCTTTCAAAACAAAAAAGGAAAACAATTGTGGAAAAAATAACAACTACGAGAACTACGACGTTGGATTAGTTCATTTGTTTACTTTTATCTGAAATGAGAACTGTTCTTGCATTTTCTCTGTTGTTCTCTCTTTTACTTTATTTTATCCAAAGACAGCACACACACGCACACGCACTGATTATTCATTTAGAAAGTTTTGTGGACCTCGTAGACGTGAACAATTGTGATGCTGAGCACCGACTTTGGTCAAACTCCTATTTCTTTTTTGGAGCCGGTCACGCGCCTCAGCGGAGTGCCACAGAATAAGTTTTCATCACAAGGGAAATGCTCACAAACTACAAAGGTACGTTGTCCAGAGCTAAGAGATGGCCTGTTGCCTTTACCGCTTACCGTGCAAGACAAGACCACCAAAACGGATGAGGTAGAACGATAATGCTTTTAAACCTATCCAGCAGGCACCACGACCCGCAGGAAGGGGAGAAAAAAAAACTCTGCGTTGATCACGATAAACAACGGATACGCTCCATTTGCAGATGTAATCTGCATCATCCCTAACACCACCATTTTCCTCATTCAGTGTAAAGGAAGGAAAAGGGGATGGTGGCTTTTGGGTGCTAGGATTCAACGGAAATACCGAAGTCAGTCGTGGCCTTCGATTCGATGCTTCTGTGGAGTTTGAAAAAAATCATTTGATGAGTTTGTGTTGGTGGCCTTGACTTAAAACCGAATAACCGTAATTGTTTTTGGTGTTTCTCTCTTTGACTCCTCGCCCCCCAGAAAAAACATCGCCGTTTACTTCTCCATCGGACCAGTAAAAAAGTGGAGTTGGGGATGATGCAGTTTATATCTGCGAGCGGGGCGCTATCCATGGTTTATCAAGACCGACACTAAGGCTTTTTTTTCTCTCTTTCCGTTGCGTCCTGGCACTCTAAGGATAGAAAAATTACATATTACATTTAAATTGCCTTTGAAATGCCGTATATTAAAATGGCAATAACAAAACTATTCCTCACCACATCAATTTTCACATTCACAGAATTGGCCTTTTTACCACAAACTATTTATCGTTTACAAGGGTCGAATTTCACCGATTATATCACATATACCCGATATTTGCTTCCTGTCGTGGACGCTCGTTCGTCCGCGGATGTGAAGTTTGATGATTCAACATTGACTTACCCACAGAATAAGATGATCTCTCTCTCTTGGTTACTTTTTTGCTTGTCAGATATGCTGTGCGCTGCTTTTCACAATGAGCTTTATCGGTTACCCAATCTTGCGTATTCTCTCCCCCTTTTTTCTTTCATTTTCCTTTTCTGTAATAGACTTTCTATTGCCCTTCCTAAGCAACTCAAGCCTTTTTAATTTTTTTTACTTTAGCATCTTCATTTCCCAATTCTTTTCTTTTTTTAAAACTTGATAGCCATAAAATTGATTTTTTTAATTTAATTAGTTTCTTCGGAAAAAAAACACAAAAACAAAAACCAAAAATAGTTCTTTTTTATTTTCGTGTTAGCGCTGTCTCTACCCTCCACCCGTTATACTTCAGGAGAGCACCTAAGCAACTTACTTTGTTAGTTTTTGCCTATTATACTAAAGTTATCACAATTCTGACCTTTAGAATTCAACCAACACGCTGTGATAAGAAAACAAACAGGCAAACAAACAAAGTTCCCCCTACATCATGTCTCTCCTGCCGTCAGACCTAACGGAGGACCTCAAGAAGCGGACTGATTGCAATGAATCGCGAGAAGGTTCTCCGCACTGCAACAATGTGTGGTTTGCCTGTAAGTGACGGATGCCATGTGTGCTTCCTTCCGCGATAAGTGGAGGTTGTCGTGTCTTTGATGAGACTCTCTCTCAGTATTTCTGTCCAGAATGCACAGGAGCCTTCCAGCACCCATAGTTGTCACCACCGACCTTATGGAATCTAAAGCCGCGAGACAAGCTACTTAAGTGTGATGAGAGAAGAGAACAACAGCAGGCAGTAGCGGAGCAATCGGGTGGCTTTTCGTTGTTCACCACTGGGAGATAAGCAGGGGAGTGGGTCTGCTTCCTTCAACAGCAGTGCCCTGGCGGTCGCTGGTGCGGAACGCCAAGTCCGAGTCCCACGTTTCAGTCCATTTGTGTCAAGAAGGAACGGAACCCGAAGGTGACTTTGACGTGCACGGAGCCTGCCATTCGCTCGGATGTCCTTCGCGAAGTTGCCGAGAACCTCGGGGGTGGCCGCTGCGGTGCCAAAGAGAAACAGTGGTGCCTCGATTTTTTCCACCGTTACGGGACACATCTTTGTGCAACAACCTGTCGTTCTTGGAGAGTTCAACAACCTCATCAACAAAGTCGATGTGGACGAAGAGTGCGGCTTCCTCGTTAAACGTTCTGACGGTTCTGTCGGGAATGCAACAGAGTAAGTGAACGAAACATCCGAGGGAAGTTTCTTGTTTGGCGTCCTGTGGTGAGCAGTCATCGAAAACAGCGAGCCAGCCCGCCACGATTGAGATAAGGAACTGGTAAACAGAAACAGACTTGCAATGCCGTCGTCACGACCCACATTGAACGCCACCGCAACGGCCGCAGACGGAACCACGAGAAGAGTTGCGGTGGAAGCCCTTGGATAACGACATGCCCACCACACGGAGGTGCTTCAAGCCGCTGTGGGAGATCATGGAGACCATGTCGCACACGTGGTCCTCCGACGAAACCCAGAGAGAAAAGCTTCGCAGGGGCGCCGCCGTGCTGAAAGAAGTGTACGAGGAAGCTGAAGAGACCCAACCTGATAGAACTTTTCGGCGAAGGAGACGGGTACATCAGCCACGCCGACGGTCTTTTGCAATGCGAATGGACTCAGGATGGAGCTCTTCACGTGTACGACGGTGTTGAGGGCAGCCCCTATACCCACCACACTTCCCCGTATTGACGAGAACGAAAAGAAGAACGGCTTCTGGCCTTCGACATGTGACAACGCTGAACATCCCAACGGGTTGAAATATACCTACCAAGGCGAGTGGTCAGAAGGTCAACGACATGGGCAAGGTGCCCTTTCTGCTGAGTGACGGCTCTAGCGTACGCTGGGCTGGTTCGAAGAGAACTTTCCTGTGGCAGACGGGGGAGCTGGTATTTCCCTCCAGGGATCTCGAGCGAAGCCGGCAAGATCGACCGTTACGAGGGAACGCAGAAGAACGGTAAGCCCCACGGCCAAGGGAAGCAGTTCCGAAAAGACGACAGCCTGGAATACATCGGCGAGTTCAATAACGGAGAGCGCAGCGGACAAGGAACTTCGTACTGGCCAAACGGGAAAAAGAGAATATGCTGGCGGATGGAGGAACGGAAAGTTTCATGGTCAAGGGAAGGAGTACTATCGAGGATGGCACTTTATTCTCTGTGAGGGCGAGTTCACCAATGGCACATTAAACGGCCATGGTATCAGGTACTGGGCCAATGGCAACGTGTATGTACGACGGGCCAGTATAAAGATGGCGAGCTGCACGGCCATGGGAAGGTGTACTACCGAGGACGGCACTTTATTTCGAGAGGGCGAGTACACCAATGGCCTACGCAGTGGACATTGCATCGAGTACTAGGCCTAACGGTAAGCATCAGATTACGACGGGGAGTGGAAAGATGATAAGCGGCACGGTCATGGCGAAGGTGTACTAGCGAGGACGGCATTTTGGACTCCGTGAAGGTGAGTACACCAACGGGCAGTCAAGTGGACATGGAACCTCGTACTATACCTAACGGCAACGTCGAGTTACGACGGCCAGTGGAAAGATAACACGCAGCATGGCCACGGTAAAGCGTACATAGAGGACGGCACTTTACTCCGTGAAGGTGAGTACGCCAATGGCCTGTCATGTGGACATGGGATCGAGTACTGGCCTAATGGAAACATCGTCTACGACGGGCAGTATAAAGATAACTTCCCACATGGTCATGGAAAAGCGTACAGAGAGGACGGCACTTTACTCCGTGAAGGTGAGTACGTCAAAGGTGTATTCGTCAAGTGAGATAACCACTCATGGTTGCGACAATAATAAGAATAATATTAATAAACCGATGTGTGACGATCTACAAAGAAATGATGATACCTTTTTTTTTTCTTTTCCCAACCAAAGGACAAAAACGCACCCCATACCCCCTAACAAAATTATACTACGTTTTTTTTTTTTTTTTTCAAATTCCCTCACACCCACCTATAATTCAACTATTTTTACTTTTCTCTGTTTTGCTATAAGAAAGAGAGAAAAATTATACTTCGTTTCCTGCACCTTTTCAAAGAGTGTGAATTCAAAAAAATAGTACCTTAAGAATTTATTATACTGAAAATTGATTTGTCGTTTTTATTTGGATAGTTTCTGCAACATTTCCCTCTCTGAATTTTTACTTTCCTTTTGCATGATGATAATTCTGAGAAACTTTTCAAACTCTCCCTCTTACTTTCCCCCCCTTTTTTTGCCCGTGGTTTGTCCCCAAAATGGATATGATGACAGGCGAAGACATTGACTTCAATTGACAAGGGCATGCGACTGTCCTGGAACTGAAGATACCATACGAAACGATAAGCATCTTTTTCTTTTGATACGGGATGATGCTCTTGAAGGCAAAGACTTCAAAAGCGTCTTCAAAGCATACAAAGAGTTGGGTGGTCTCTTCCTCGACTCCAAGCTTCTTTTGCAACTTTACTGTCTGTTGCGTCAAAGTGGATGTGTTACTCTCGTCCGTGGCCATCTCGAATGTGACGTCGAAGGTTGCCATGCGGTGCTTGTTTTCAAGTCAAGCGATGACCTTGGCGTGGACGCTCTTTTGGCCAATACCTGCCTTGACGAGAATGCTGGTGCGCAGTCCTTCTGAGAGAGGTAGATCACCTTTGCCACAGGATAACTTCCAAAGGTTTCAGGAGTGGGAGTGGTGGTAGTTGCTCTTCTGGGTACATCCTTTGGTGGTTGTGGTTGTGGATGGCGCACTTGCACGATTGGAGGCACACAACTTTCTTCCACTGCGATGGTGCTGTCTGTCTGTTTGGACTGGAAGAGTTTCTGCGTCTTCTCCGCACACTTGAGAATACGTACAATATCAATAATGTGGGGGTAAGGATTCATACATGGTGGGCTTCATCTTTTGTTGAAGAGGAACAGCGTCTTCCTGGTTATTATTGGAAAGGTACAAGTCTCTTGCCCTTCCGAACAACCTCTGAGTCTTCCTCATCCATCCTGACGTTTTGACTGTGTGGGGTGTGTGTGTCAGGGATGGTTACCGTTGTGTGTGTTTTTGGTTGTCGGTGCGTTCTTGTTTCCTGGTTTTGGCTGATTTCACCGAAAATAAATTATTTTTATTTTTTGACCCAGTGAGGGGATCGAACCCGCGACCCGGAGTGTTCCATTCCGGTGTGACGACCACCCGACCATAAAGGGCAAGTTCGACTTTTGGGCTTTGGCGGGTTCTTGTTTCCTGGTTTTGGCTGATTCCACCGAAAATAAATTATTTTTATTTTTTGACCCAGTGAGGGGATCGAACCCGCGACCCAGAGTGTTCCATTCCGCTATGACGACCACCCGACCATAAATGGCAAGTTCGACTTTTGGGCTTTGGCTGGTGTGTGGTCTTTGGGTGTGTCTTCTGTTTGGTGTTTTTGGTTGGTGTGGTCGAGGTGCGGCTTTTTGGGGGTAGGGGGCAAGAGGGTAGGGTAGGGTTACGCCCGCTCCTTCGCTCCTTTCCAGCCCGTTCCTTTGACCGTCTTTGTCTCGGACGTCATACCGGTTGGGAGATTCCCTGACATGCCATCTATATATCTGGGTGTATTTGTGTGTGTGACTTGGTGAGTGTGTGAATCCTAGAGTAGAGGAGAGTAGATGAAGAGGAGAGGAGAGAGTGGGAGTGAATGTATAATGCAAAGGCCAGTGTGTGTGTGTGTGTACTTGTACGTGAAGCGTACCAATAACACTGAATGTGTGTGTTGTGTATCATGTAACCATAGATGTATATATATTATTCTTCTTACTTACGTGGGGTCAGCCGAAGGACAAATAGGGACTCAGCCGCTATCTCTCTTTCCCGCTTTCACGGGCGGGCGGGAAGCGTAGCGCTGGTTTAGTTTCCCAAGTGAAATTATTCTTCACGTTTGTTGGGATAATAATAGATTATGGCACATGATCTATTTGTCCCTCGGTATCACCTCTCTCTCTATTATTATGTTTATAGTCGAAAATGTTGTGTTTGCTGAGCCAGAGCGCAAACGGAATTCGGCCACTAATATTTATAGGATTGATGGTGTTCTCCATAATGAGGAGAACGATGGGCCAGGAAACCAAAACCCCTGCCGTGAATCAGTAAAAACCTCTTTGATGTTTTTGCGAGGAAAAATAATTTCACTGACAGGGGAAACTAAACCTTTGTTATTCAAAACTCGTTTTGATTATTTTAAAAAATTTTTTCAACTCCTCACCAGTCACACATCTGTAGCGAATCCACAACCTCCTACTACGTTCCCTCGTCTTCAAGACGGCCTGCGTCAGGGCTTCTCCCGCTTTCGTCGGGGCGCCAAACGGCGGAGCCTAGAGCACGCCCGCTCCTTCGCTCCTTTCCAGCCCGTTCCTTTGACCGTCTTTGTCTCGGACGTCATACCGGTTGGGAGATTCCCTGACATGCCATCTATATATCTAGGTGTATTTGTGTGTGTGACTTGGTGAGTGTGTGAATCCTAGAGTAGAGGAGAGTAGATGAAGAGGAGAGGAGAGAGTGGGAGTGAATGTATAATGCAAAGGCCAGTGTGTGTGTGCGTGTACTTGTACGTGAAGCGTACCAATAACACTGTGTGTGTGTGTTGTGTATCATGTAACCATAGATGTATATATATTATTCTTCTTACTTACGTGGGGTCAGCCGAAGGACAAATAGGGACTCAGCCGCTATCTCTCTTTCCCGCTTTCACCCCAGCGCAAGTTGTAAGGTTCTATGATGTTGCTATAATTGTCCTACACACGCACACACGGCCTTCGCTAGTATTAAGCTTATATTGGTTATTTTCTACTCCTCTTTCATTAATTCTCTTCACCTCTCCTAAACTCTGGTTTGGCAAAACTTAGTACTTACGAAGTGTATTGTGATGGATTTTATATGGACGTTATAAATTCCGATGATTAAAAATTAATTGTTTTGCCAAACTAGAGGTTGTCTAAAAATGATTGTTGTTTTTGTTGGTTTGGTGTACACGGACAACTAACTCTATATGTATAAATATTTTTTTATGGGGGTGAACATGATGGGTTGGATCTATACAACTTGGCAATGATATTGATAATGATAATGATAATGATGAGGCTCTTACTGTACTCTTCTAAGGAGACTGGCCAATAATAATAATTGATGATAATAATTGATAATAATAATGATTTGGCTAGATTTGAAAAAGAAAAAGCGTCGAACGTTTTTATTCTTGTTTCAATCCGCATAATAAATTGATAATTGATTGATAATTGATAATAATTGATAATTGATAATGTAATAATAATCTACCATTCGCCTGCTGCGTTGACGAATCAAGCGAGCGAGGAGTTTGGGATTTGTAATAATAATATATTTGATAATTGTCTAGCTACCTACAGCGATAATGTATATGTATATATATGGTGGGGCTCGCCGGAGCCACTCGAGTCCCCCTCAACACTCTAATCTCATTCGAAATACGTTTCTAAATAAATATTCCTCTGACAACTCGAATAATAATAATAAACAGACATTCTGAAAGATTAACCAGTAAAGGACAAGGTGCGTCTGGCATTCTTCTTTTAAAAGTAATGACACAACGAGCATCAACCACCGTTTGGTATATTGCGGCATGAAAAAATAAAATAAGGTAGTTATCAGTAAAGGTATTGTGTTACATAAACATGAGCAAAGCACTGTATTGGTGTATTCTTCGAATACAATCTGAAAATCGTTGATGTGAAAAAACACTAACCAATTAGACGTTCACATACCGCTTAACAGAAAGTTCTCCAAGAAACGACCAAGCACTTTGACATGTTGAAAAAATAAAAGACTGATAATCAAGCTGTGGTGCGAAATATATAAATATGTAATTGTAAATGTTTTGTGTTTGTATAATAATTTGTAAAGGTATAGTGAAACATGTTTTAAAATAATTGATAATAATAATAATTGTATGTAATCATCTGAACTAGAAAGAAGAATGGCTAGACGCGAAGTAGAGCGCATTCAACTCTAGCAGGTATATAATGTATTGATAATAATATTGATAATAATTGATAATAATTGATAATAATGATGATAATATAAAAATAAAAAGGGTATATTGCACATGGATGTTAATTAAACGTTATGACTTACGAAGTATGGTGGTGCAGATGTAACGTAGAATAGATAGTTGGGCCCACCATCACAATGAACCAACTCCATCCTAAACTGCTGATATAAATATTGTTTTGGTATGTATGATATATATATATATAGATATTGATTATTGTTGAGAGAGAGAGGTTTTTAATTCAATGTCTCTTCAATAAACTCTGTAACTAATGAAGATGCACGGATGCAAAATCAAAAAGCGTAGAGTGATAAATACTGTTTTTTAAAATTTCTTCTTCTTCTTCTTCTTCTTTCTTCTTCTTCTTCTTCTTTGTTCTTAGTAGGTTTATAGGATTATCACGAGCAACAAACAACACCACAACGGGGCCAGGTGAGCGGAGGTAGGCCATCGCAAGTTATAAGTCCTGCTATGAAAAGGGATCACAGGATCTTCAATTAAGGTAGGTGTGAGGTAGGCCACCGCAAGTAAAGGAGTACCAACCATAGTATCTTACTCCCATTGTGTGTATAAAGATTAATAATGTAAAGGCCCCGTTGGGTATCATGCAACCATATGATGTATATATAGAAGAAAGAAAAGAAAAGAAAAGAAAGAAAAGAAAAACTAAAAATAAAAAACTAAATCAATCTCCCCATACACACGCTCTATGTGTGTGACCACGCCTTCATTGATGGGGAAGGTGTCTCCACTGCATTGGTGTTGGGTTCTCCATTCTTTATACTTTGTGTGTTGTGTTTATAGTTCCTATACCTATGAATGTGTATGTGTGAGTGAGAGAAGAGGAGAAAGAGAGAGAGAGAGAGGGAGAGGGGATGGTTAGGGTTTGAAATATAAAAGAACAAGTAGTTACACAAAGCAAAAGACATCCGCAAGAGGACAAGAGTAATGGCAAATATATATATGTTGTTTGTTTTCCCACATATTTAAAATTATCAAAATAACAAATTAATTATTCATAAAATACTTTTTACTTTTTACTTTTTATTTATTGGTGACTTTTTTTTATCAGGACTATTTGGAAACACTTTTTCTTTTTCTTTTTAACAATAACAATAACAATAACAATAACAATAACAATAACAATAAGGGTGATTAAAAATTACGGGATGGATTGTCGGCGAGATTTTCTTTTGATTTTACGTATCCGGTTGTGATTTGGTAATGGTGGGCTTCTTTCATGGTTTCGAATTCTTCTATCAGGGAGGCAAACTTGGCGTTGGTTCGTGGTATTTGTCTTCGCATGCCAAGGACTGTGGTGTTGTCAATTAAAAAGTGAATGCTGGAGTTGTCAGGAATATCTGGAGAGAAGTGCTTTATATTATTGACCAGTGCCATGGTTTCCAGTATGTTAATGTGCGTCTTTGATCCGGCCTGTATTTCGTTATCCCACTTTTCTCCGTAGTGCGTCATTTGCTGCGTCTTACAGTTTAACAGGACTCCGCCCCATCCCTTGTGTGAGGCGTCCGTATATATTATGTAGTCCTTGAAGTTATCAGGGAATCCGTCAAACAACTCGTTATCATTATTATTACTTATAGTGACGGGGTTATTCATTATTACCTTCCCTCGCCACTCTTCTAGTTGTTGACAGGACTGTTGTGTTAGCTTTACCTTTTGTGACAGTAGTTTTTTATAATTATGTGTTTTCGAGAGGATGGCCATTCGTCTTCGGATGGATTTAATGAGGAAGTAGTACCTGTAGAGGAAGATATTTAATACGGAGGAGGCAAGAGACCTGTGAGAATAACCTTTGGAGCTGTTCGTATGTAAAGATTCTGCGGGTGTTGTTTCGATTCTATGGATGGTCTTTTCCCTGACACACACCTTCTTGGTGTTATGATCCCAATGAACGCCGATGAAATCATATGTGGTACTCTCGTAAGAATCATCCTCATTCAGTGTGATGCTGAGTGCCTGTGCCCTTTGTTTCAACCTTTTCATCTCCCTCTTTACATCTTCCTCTTCACCACAGTACCTAATATTATCAATCCACACATCTATCGACACACATAGTGGGGTCTGCAACCCAGCAACAACGAACTCTGGATGGCCAGACAGGGCAGAGGTAACAATGGTCATGATTTCCGGCGACACGACATGACCCATGGGTAGCCTCGTCAAGGCATAATTATTACCGCCATGTGCAAAGACAAAATAGGACTGGGTTTCCGTATCCAACGGAACCTGAAAGAAGGAGGTACGGAGATCTTCTGTGGCGGCGTACTCTTGAGTGACTCTTGGGAGGTAATGCGAGATGTGGTGGAGGTCGACCGACGACTTGTAACACTTGACCTTCTTTGCCCATTCATTGGCTTCCTCTGGCCACGCAATGAATCTTCTCCGTTTGTCATAGGCCCCAGAAGCTTTATCCTCTAGCACCGTGAATGGCCTGACGTACTGGTTTACTTTTTCATATTTATCCATCCTCCTTGTCACGCCACATCTTTCCAACAACTGTACATCCTCTCTCGAAATTAACATACTGTCACGATTATTATTATTATTATTATTATTATTGTTTATAGGTAATTCTTTCGGAGTCAACAACTTCCATATCTCATCCAGTCTCTGGCGTGTCTTTTCATTCAAATACTTTTCTCTTATTGTCTTTAAATCTAAAGTGTCTACTTGAACGACGTGTAGAGGGTATCGAAAGTCTTCCTCCTTTTTGGCCAGCTTAGACTGTGAGAATGGGAAACGAGTATTTACATTATTATTATTATTATCGTTATTATAATTATCTCGTTGGTACTCGTAATAATACAAGTCTTCTTCTTCTCCATCCTCTGCTTCTGTCGTCTCCATCTTATTACTCTTATTTTATTATTATTATTATTATTATTTATAGGATGATGGTGAGACGGTCGGTGCCGGTTATTCGTGCGACTTCGATGAGGCAGTCGGTGGAGTAGCGTATGATGAGGTCTGAGACGATGGGGCTGGATCCTTCGGGGTTCTTGTGCTTGGCTAGGACCACGGTCCTCTTGACCATCTCCGCCGCCTTTTCGGCATTCTCTTTCATGACCGAGGCTGCCACGCGAATGAGGTACTGGACAGCACCACGCTTGATGGAGTGTGCCGTCGCATTCAAGCCTTTGATTCTGAAGTAGCGCCTCAGCTGTTCGGTACTCTTCAGTCTGACCATTAACGGCTCTTGCTTGTCCAAGCAGTCCATCCATATCTGCTGCTTTGACGTGCCCAAATACTGCTCCTCTTTGTCGTCGTACCGGTTGCTGCGCTGGTACTTTATCCAGTCCTTGATGGTGTTCACGTACGGCTTCATAGACTTTTGGTGGTGGATGACGACAAACCCACGCTCCGTGTACGGGTTCCTGGTAAGCGTCTTGTTCACTGTAAAGTGGATAATAATTTCCTTCTCGTTGACCACCAGGAAATTGTGCGGACGGAGAAGCAGAATGTCCGCCCAGCGGCTGGCTGACTTCCACGCGAGGAACAGTGCCGTCTTGTCGCGCATATTCAGACCAGTGCGTGCTTCTGGATCGATAAGTTTGTAGAGCTCCTTTTTGGTCATGGGTGGGGCTTGCTTTGTCAGGGGCGACGGCTTCAGCCCCCTGAGCGATAACGTCATCATACTGTTCTTCCGAGGACCATGCATCAAACCTCCGACCAATGGGACAATGATCCTCAAGTGGTTGGCGTACTCTTTCAGCGTACCCGAGTGAATCTCCCCACTTTCTCGTTTGTCTTTGATGTACTCTGCTGCCTTCTGCTCCAGCATGGATGGGAGTATGACCGACTCTAAGGTTCTGGTCTGCAGCTTCTGCAGGAATAAAGCGTATGCATCTTCGGACGGTCTGTGCCGCTTCCTCTTGCCAGCAGTGTCTGCCTCTTCCGATTGCTGCTGCTCTTGTTGATCTTGTTGATCTTGTGGATCCTCCAGTGGTGTGAGCATCTTCATTTCGCTTTCCTCCTCCTCTTCGACTTTTACCTTTGAAGATGTTTGCGAAGCCAGTTCGTTCTCTTGGTCTCTTGGACCGAGTCCAATCACAATACCATCCACCAACTCGTTGGCCAATTCTTCTAGGGGCACACTGCATAATTCCTCTTCCGACAACGTCACAATAGACGGTGCCAGGGATGTCTGCCGTTCTTGCTCCTCTTCCCGCTGTGACCTCGACCTCTCTGCCTCTGCCAGACCCTGCTCCACCATGGCGAATGCAAACACATTCATCAGCTGTGCCCTCCGCTTCTTGATTGTACCCTGGGTCCAGTTTGCCAGCGGACTCTGATTGAACTCCATGACCTCGCACCGTGACCTCCGCACAGCCATCTCTGGTGAAATGAGCGCGTCCAAAATGGTGTAGTTGTATTCTTCCAGTGTGATCGTTGACGGCCGCACCGACGACTCCTCCTGACTGTTTATTATCACGTTGTTGTTGTTGTTGTTCTTCGAACTTAATTCTCTTGCATCGATTCCATTGTTCATCTTTTCTAGCATCATGTGCAGCTCCCGTTCTTGAAAGTCCTCGATGAGCTCCTGGTTCAACTCCTCCCTCGACATGCTTTCCCGTGGCAGCACAAACTCCTCCAGGCTGCTGCTCTCCTGAGACCGCGCCAAAATCCCTGCCTTTTCCTCGTCCTCCGGTTCCGTCTTGATCACAGTGTCGCTCGTGCTGCTCGTGCTGTTGTTGCTGATGCTGCTGCTGTTGCGGTAACAACGAACGTCTCGCCTTTTTCCATGCGGGCATTCCGTCTCCCCAAAGCTGCCAGCGTCTGATGCTTCCGCTTTGGTGGGCGTCGGAATCCTCGTTGTCACCGTAGTTGTCACCACCTTTTCGATTGTCTTGTTGTCTCCTTTTGTTGTTATTGTTGTTTGCGTTTTTGTTCGTTTTTCCATTGTGTTTCCAAATTTGTCCGTCACCGTCTCTACTCTCTCCCCCTCCACGGGGCGCCGCCTCCTCCACTGCTGCCGCCGTTTGGAGGATACTCTCCTCCTCCCCAGCTTTTCCAATGACCCTCCCCACTTCCCATCATCGTCGGATATTGCTGGTGTTGCTGTTGTTGGTGGGGTGGCTGCTGGTGGTAGTACCATCCTCCTCCTGCTCCCCTCCCGCCTCTTGGTCTCGGGAGGTAAGGATTCCCCCTCCTCACCTCCCCGTTCCAGTTTTTTTGACCGCGACCATAAGGCATCACCTCCGCGTTGAAGAAGGGAGTGTTGACCCTACGGCGTTTGTTGGCGCTGTATGAAGAGGCTGATGATGGCTGTTGTGGGTCGTAGTAGTACTGCTGCTGGTTGTTTGGAGTTTCATAACCATGCGTTACATCAGGGATGGCTGTATTAGTCGTCGATGGCTTCTTTGTGGACTTTTGCTGGATGGAGGTCAGTGTCTTGAAGTACTCGTTACCGTCTCCCTCGAGGAGCTTGGTCTTGTCGGCTGGGTTCAGGTTGTCCACCTTGAGGAACTCCCTGGCGAACTCCCAGCGGAGCATGTCCACCTTCCTCTTCACTCGAGCATAGGTGTGCGCATTGGTCATTTCACTCAACGGGGTGTTTGCGGTGGTGGTGACCATTTCGTATACATCGTCCACAAAGGCTGCGACAATATCGCTCCACCTCCCAGACACATCGCTGACAGTGGCTGTGGAGTTTTCCTGGAAGTAGTCGACAATCTCCTTCACCATCTTTTCCTTCGCCTCCTTCTCGTTACTCGGGAGGATGATCTGGAAGTAGCTGCCTGGGTCGAGTATATGAAATCCATTGATGCGGGTAAAGTACAAACCGTTGGGATGAGCGATCTTCTTTTTTAGGTCAGGGACAATGGCCTCAAAGTTGAAGACACTGAAGGCGTCGCCATACCTTATGAGGCGGTTAACGTACTCCTCCTTGACACCCAGCTGCTTTTGCAACTCTTCTGTCATTACCAACTGGATGGTGATGTCCCCCGTCTTTTTGCACGCAAAGGTAGCGTCAAACTTTGCCACGTGGAGTTTACCCTTGAAGCACGCAGTCACCTTGGCGTCGACCTCCTTCTTGTGGATATCGGCTTTGGTGAGGATGCTGATGCATTCGTTGCAGGTGAGGTACTCCACCTTCTCCAACGGGTATCCACCAAATGTATCTGGGTTTGCTGGTGTTTCCGGTGTCGACAGCTGTCGTGGAGAGGACGGCTGTGTTGATGGGGATGGTGGAGTCATTGCCTGTTCCTTTTTTGGTGGCTGTTGTGGATGGAGTTGTACTGTTGGAGGTTTCACATCTTCTTCTTCTTCTGTTGTTGGTGTTTCTGGCTCTTCTCCGAGGAGTGTGGGCTTTAGCCCAAGGTTGCTCTCCATCAACAGGATGTTGGAGATGGTGCTCTCTTCATTCTCTGGCCGCTGGTAACAGTGCTGGTGGTGGTGACCGTCATCATCCCTTTGGCCACCAACATCGTCGTGGTTGACGTTGCCGTTCCCCTCATCCGTCATCAGTTCCTGGGTCTCCTGCGCGATCAGCCTCGGCGGACGGGTGTGGGGGCCTTTGGCCGTTGTCGTCTTTCCTTGACCATCCGCCGCCGTTGTGTTCCCAAGGAAGAGATCTCTACCCCGGCGCACCGAGTCCGCATCGTCAGCTTCGTCATCATCATCATACGTAGCTATGCTGGTGTCGAAGGAGGCTGGGACCATGGACTGATCTTCGTACTGAATGGGGGAAGGGGACTTTTCGTCGGCGTCATCATCACGGGTGACCTTTGGCTTTGCAGCTTTGACCTTTCGTGGTGGCATGGCTTTCTTAAAGTGTGTGGATATGGACTGTTGATAATAACGGTTCTCTAGTTGACAAAACGTGGAGTGAAGGAGAAAAAAAAAGAGAAACCAGGGGTGAGCACATGTGTCATGAAAAATCAAAAAAAAAAAACATCCCGGGAGATGTATAAAAAAATGTTGCCACTTTTTTTGGGATTTAAGGGGGGTGTTGTCCAACGCTCCTTTCGAAGCTAGGAGAGCAGTATAGTGCATCCCTGGTACGGCTGCCTGTTTTTAGGAGGCTCACCGTCGGCGGGACACACACTGCTAAGGCGGTACTGGGGAGTTGGAATGAAATTTTTGGAAATCTCCTCCCCTACCTGAGCATGTGTTGCCACATCCTCTTTTATGGAGTGTGGGTGTGGGGATCCTTGGGAGAGGTGTATATATACCAGGCTTGAATGGCTGCAGTGCATTGTGGTATGGGACTTCCACCACCAGCTGTCGCTGGCTTAGTGCTTCCCTGCGCTGCCTCCACCCGGTCACACCCAGCCTCCCACGGCCCCTGCCACCCCGGAATGACCACACCAGGCACTCCCTCCCTGCCACCTGAGGTGGGTCGGGGAGGGAGGGGTCCGTGGGTGGTCTCCCTTGAATGTACGCCGCTCCGGGCGACCGTGTCCGTGCGCCCACCTTGAAATTTTAGGGTCCTGGCACTGGCGACTTTTTCATGGTTCGTTCACCATAGCCAACCGGACGTGCAATCTGGGGTGTCCCAGGCGGCTGTGATTTTCACTTTAGCTAGTATTGCAATTTTCTACATTGTCTGTGAGAATCTCGCTACTGGTGAGGAATATTTCTCTGCTCACTCAATTGAAATGGTCGTAGTGATGGATGGATACTGGGCCTTGGGGATATGAGGTGTAAGTGGTTCGAATCCTGTGGTGGGTATAGAATATTAATATATTATAATGGGGATTGAACCGGCGACAGTTGGGATGTGAGCACCCTTTTCGGACCACTCGACTAACCTGGCGATTGACCGAATGCTCAGTGATTTGATGCTTTTGATGCGCACGATACAACACAAGCGAAGATCTTCAGGAATTGTTAATGGGATTTTAGTAGGAGTGGGTGAGAGCATCTGGGTTGTGAACAGCAAATATTGAGGGTTCGAATCCTCATTTTTAGACGATTTTTTAAAAACGTCATTTTTTGAGCTTGGAGGGGTTTGGACCTGCATACCACTGTGCTTTTGGTTGCTGTTATTACCACTTATACTACTATTATTCACTGAGTGGTTTACTGAGATTTATCCTAGCTGTTATCTAAAAGTTTGGTAATTCTTGATACACCAGCTAGGTTGTCCAGGAATGAGTATAGCAATTCTAGTATAGTGGGTGTGGCCCGTGCCTGTGAACCATAGGGTTGTGGGTCCGAACCCCTGGAGGGACACAAAATTTTAAATAATTATTTTATGGTCCCGGGGAGGGTTCGAACCTGACGACCTACCTGTGCTGTAATCACTCTGTTTCTGACCACTTTACGTTATTTATCCGTTGACGTCACGCGAGGATTTTACTAGTGGTCATATCTGAATTATTATTGGTACATACTGTATAGGTGCTGGGAAGCTCAACGAGCCGATGGTAGTCTAGTGGTGTGTGAGACGTTGTCTGTGGAACTATGGAATTGTAGGGGTGGCGGGTTCAATCCCCGTGGAACAGCACAAATATTGGTAATATATTTAACATTCAATTTGGGAAGGTATTTTATGGTTCAAATTACTATTTCTTTTTCTTTTTTTTCTGTTAAACTCTTGTTTTGTGTTTTTGCGGTTGGGCTTGTTTTCAGGGTTACGCCTGCGGTTGAGTGCATTTTGCGGTTAGGGTTAGGGTTAGGGTTAGGGTTAGGGTTAGGGTTAGGGTTAGGGTTAGGGTTAGGGTTAGGGTTAGGGTTAGGGTTAGGGTTAGGGTTAGGGTTAGGGTTAGGGTTAGGGTTAGGGTTAGGGTTAGGGTTAGGGTTAGGGTTAGGGTTAGGGTTAGGGTTAGGGTTAGGGTTAGGGTTAGGGTTAGGGTTAGGGTTAGGGTTAGGGTTAGGGTTAGGGTTAGGGTTAGGGTTAGGGTTAGGGTTAGGGTTAGGGTTAGGGTTAGGGTTAGGGTTAGGGTTAGGGTTAGGGTTAGGGTTAGGGTTAGGGTTAGGGTTAGAGCAATACGTAG
>JBAMBP010001545.1:0-39600 GCA_037044515.1 Phortica magna
AATTGTGCTCTGCTGCAGCGGCTTCGATTAAAAATACAATAAAAAACATAAAGAAAAGAAAAATAGTAACAAAAACTGTTTAAAAAAAGAAAAGTGAACTTGTGTCTGTTTCGTCAAACGTCGACCGTCGACCGCTCCTACTACTACAGTCACTTGCGCCTTCTGAACGATCTTGTCTGTCTTCAAAGTGAATACCGATCACAAAGAAAAAGTGCAATCAATATGAATAAAACTTGCGCACGTTGCCAAAAAGTGGTCTACCCCATTGAAGAGCTCAAATGTTTGGACAAAGTGAGTAGTGATATTGTTTAGAAAATAAGAAATAAAAACCTTTCAAAGATGCACTTAGTTGCATCTGACTTGTTCCTTTGCACTTGCTTTGCCAGAGCGAGACATCTATATAGTGTGTCATAGCTGCGCCTTGGTACATTATCCTACGCGCACTGAGCTGCGTGAGCGTATTTGTGAATATTTTTGTCCATGTGTGATGGAAGCGGCATACGTGGGAAAAATAAAATATTACAGCGCAATAATTAATTCATTTAAAAATTATTGGTAATATTTTCTCATTTTTGCATTTTCTCCGAAAAAATACGATGGGTGTTAGCAACAATGAGAGAGTTTGTGAATGCCAAAAGTGGTTTGGTTGGTTTTCTTTCTCTTCCTCTGTTTGATTAAGATAAAATTCTCAAGAAAAGAGCGAAAAACTTGAATGTGTGAAAAAAAAAAATAATTGTTGATAATTAACAATTTATTTCAATTTGTGTGTGATATATGTTAAATTCTCAAAAAAAAAAGTTTTGCGTTTCCGATTATTTTTCCAGAAAAAAAAATTAAAAAGTGTAATTCCAAGTTAAACAATTTTTAAGATCATTTGTATTTCCACTCGGCACGGGGAATTCAAATATTTTATTCCTTGCTTTTATGTGAGCCTTTTAATTACACCATTTGTTTCTTTTTATCATTTTTCTTGAAAAAAAACCGTTGACCGACCTTGAGCACATATTTTCGAAACCAGTTTTCAGTTAAACATGCACCAACACTCATATATGCCACGAATTCCCAAATTTTGAGCGGTTTGTTTTTGTTCCTTTTATTTTTTGGAATTCGTTGTATTGGATGGCAATTTCTTATTTTTGGCTTTGTTATCATTTAGTTATTTTTATTTATCCATTCTATACACCATTTTAGGAAATCAGATCAGTAGCACTGTGAAGATGTATCTGTTTAGTTATTTTTATTTATCCCTTCTATACACCATTTTAGAAAATATGATCAGTAGCACTGTGAAGATGTGTCTGTTTGATAATATGTTGAAATAACAAAAAAATACATGTATATATCGTAAATAAATTAAAAGCGATTGCTGGTCTGTGCTACGCTCAATACTGATTGTACATATCAACACACCACACACTATTTTCACTCAGATGGCATCGCAATACACGCAGGGGGTTGTGTCAGTAATTGTTTTTTCGAGTGCCGTCATGTCTTATTTAAACATAGATATGTAAACAACAACAACAATTTGATTTGAAAACGTCACGCAGGTTAGTAGGGTACGAAGTCGCAATAGTCCTTCTTGTCTCAAAGATCCTACACAGGTATGGATATACTGACAAATATGTTTGATTCGATTCTTTCACTTGTTCTATACTACAACCCTCTGTTGCACAAAAAACTTCTTGTATAAAGAATAGTAGTCTTCTCAGTCAAAAGTTTCTTAGGATTAGAATTTGAACAGCATGCCAACTTCTTTTAATAACTCCTCTAGCGAAAAATACCTATATTTATCTCGTTTGTGCATTTCATTGTTTAAGATGTTTATATATCACAAGAAAATTCTTTAATTTTATTAAATTAAATAGTAGCGTACATGTCCAAGAACACAATCTTACAGTGTGCTTTCAATTACCTTAATTTCCCAGCCTGAATATAGTTCAAAATCAAAAAGTTGTCATACACGATAAGAAATCAATTTGAGAGCGGTAAATAAACAAACAAATATAACAATCAACAAGATTATTTCCATTAAGTTCTCTGTGTGTCAGTTTTTAATTGCATTTTGTACGCTAATCGATTTTCAATAGAAGCCACAGCGGCGATAAAGAACAACAATAAAGTAGAACAAGTAAATAACCTTTTTGTGTGCATTCTTACTTATGTACACGTAATATATATCAACGAGTATTTTTTGCGTATTCTGGTTTATATCATTTGACAGTAAAAACAATAAAGGCTTAAAGCGGAAATTAAATAAACGTACGAGACTTTGTTCTCCAGTTGTACGAGATAGCTAATACATACATTCATTATTACATAAAAATGTAATTTCTGTCAAGAAACAAGATTGATTTGAAGCTTTGTATGCGACAAGCAATTGCCAACCAGGTTTAACTAAAAGACAAAAAGCAAACTAAAGTCATTTAATAATGTATGTATGTAGATAAGAAATTTTATGCTTTACTGGTTATACAAACAGTTTTCGAATTAAAATTTTATCGCGTGCCTAAGAACTCTCGTCTGAAACAGACAGACGACTTGGCTATAAGCATTGTTAAATCGAAGATTCTTCTATTTACTTAAAACATCTTTGAATTAGTTTCGTCAAAACCGGAAATATCATATACATATCTGTGTGTTTGTTTATACGTATTTTTAGACCCTTCCGGTATTCAAATTCATCTTTTGTTTCACATTGCTAACTTGTTTTCGCTGAGCTGGGCAGCAATGACAAATGTTCTTTTAGTTGCAAAGAAGGTAGTTTCACTTTTCACCTGAACTTAACTCACCCCACTGCTCATTGAATTTGCACACAAGACTCATGCCTTTTTTGCATCGTACGCCAGTTTAGCATTCTTATCAATCTGAATCATCGCGACAGACTCTGAGCCTTCAAGAGCATAAGAACTTTTTATGCTCTTGAGTTTCTAGTCTCTCTGACTTTTGTCACTTTTGTTTCTTCTTTATGTAAGAATAAATTAAGTGAATGTCGGCTTAATAAATATATATATATATATATATATGTATATACATATATATGCATAAATATATTGTTTAAAATGAACAAAGTGAATAAAAAATGCAATCTGAAAGACAATTCAACCATGAACAAGAAATGACCGGGAATATTTGTTGTTTGCATTGCAGTTTCAGAACTCTCTAAATAAGACACCGTTTGCATGGGAATTCTCAGTGCTCTTCAAATTCGTTTTGCTTTTAAATTAAACTAGAGATGGGCACGTGACAAAATCTTCTCTTTTTTTACTGAAAGTCTACTCTATTGTATATTCTTAGATGAAACTTTATTTCTTGACTGTAATTGAATATATTTATGTAATTTTTGTTAAGCGACTTTTTAGTTCACTTAAGTAATTATTAGGAAAAAAAGTCTCGCTTATTTTACAAAGCTTTAATATAACATGTTTGCAAAGCAAACAAAATTTTGTTTGAGATGCAAACATAAACTACAAATTGCTTAAAGAGATGCATTATGCTTGATGATGCTTTTACCTTATGGTGATTATTTCATTAAATGAAGTAGTCTATGCCTAATTAATCCGCACACAAAGCAAGTACATACATATATGCTAATCCCTTTTCGGCCTGCAAGCTATTGTCCTACTTAGGCTCACGCAGTCTTTTTGTTGTATCATACATGAGCTTCTGTCATCGACACAATGCGCTTCAGACGAATCAAAACCGTTATTGAGATATGTTTTCTTTTACGTTTTTTTGCTTCTTTATATACTTTTCCCGCACTCTTGAACTCCTCGCTAATTAAAAACTTGCAAAACAATGCATTTGATTTGCTTTCGTTAGATGGTTTTTTATTTCGCTTTCATTGAATTACCTATTGATGAATTAAGATTCAAGTTTCGAATGAGTTTTGTCAACTTTTGTCAATCCTCCTGGTTTGCTATTGTTAAGAGTACCTGAGGTCTTTATTCTAAATGCTGTTGTTGCCTCCTCTACATATTTATATTTATTTTTTCTCTCTTTTTTCATCTTGGTTTGTACTTAAGCTATGAAACTTTTGTTGACGGTTTTGTTGTGTGTGTGTTTTTTTTTTGTTAGCTGTGCTGTGACTGATTTTTCTATTTCACAATTGAAGTTTTTTTGATTTGGTTTTCTTTAGAATAGTGCTTTCGAAATTTTACAGATGCTGGAATAAAAAAAAATGCTCTAAAGACGGAAATATACAGTAGATGCAATTTTAACAAATAGAAGTTTTCGCCAATTCAAATTGAGGTCAGCTGTGTGCTGGCATATTGAAAAGTGATTGAAGGAGCATCACTGATGGCAGACTGAGTCAGCTTAAAGCTTCGATTTCTATTTCTATTTTCGTGTTTTGGGTTAAGGAAGTCTGGCATAATTAAATTGGTTGCTCTTGTTACCAGTTTTCCCCAGATTAGTTTAAGTGTTTTTTTTTCTTTTCGCAAGCAAGCAGGTCTTTAAGATTAATGAGATATTTAAATGTGTTTCGAAGAGCTTCTAATGAGCGTAGTTTCCTCTTACTCAAAAGTCCCCTGTACACGCTACATGTGCCCTCAGTTGTAAAACATTTGAAATTGTTTCTACGTTTCTCTTATTCGTAGGCTGCGAACAGTCGTCTTCGTGTGAAGAAAATAGGTCACTAGCCTCACATTGAAGTTTTCTTTCTTGAATGCTGGCTGACAAATTACCCCAACTTGCATGATCTTATCTCGTGCGGTGTGTGTGTGTGTGTGTGTGTGTGTGTGTGCGAGTCGCTTCACAATGATCGCGGTGTTGTTTTGCCCCACCCGCCCGACACTGACACTGTCGACCGATTGTTTCCTGTCATTCTTTTTTCACTTTTGTGTCATTTAATTGTTTTTTTTTTCTTTCTTCTTTTATTTGTATTTCTTTTTTGTGTTTGTCATTTGTTGAAAAAGTTTATTTATGTTTGAATGATTGCAATGCTTGTAATTTGTTTATATATTTACCGCTTAAAACGAGTGCTTCACGCCCTACACCCTTGTGGCAATCTCAAGCGTTACTTGACCTCTTTGCTGTTTGGCTTTGTTTAAATTCAATTGATCTTTATTAACTTAACAATTCTCAAGAGCGAAGAAGACGTTGACGTTCACAATGACGATGACGATGATAAAAATGCAATACAAAAAAAGGCAATGCTGGGGTTGAAACAACATGTAGCAGTTACTTCAAATGCATATAGAACTGAAGAAGTAGTAGAGAGGTAAGCGAAATGGAAAACAAGAAGCAACACTTTGTACACGAGCTCACTAGATTAGCAACCGCAGCATTTGCGTGTGGAATCTTGAGTTTTGCGGATCTATAAGCAGTTGTGGCCCCCTTAATGCTTTCAGATACTCTTGTATCTTTGTTCATTTTGAATTTTAATGTGTGTATGTATCTGTAATTTCATATACACATACTACTAGTTTAACAAACGTGCTGATCTTATACAAAGTTGCGGGTTAAAGTTGCTTCACTTTCTACACCTCGCTCGCTCTGTCTAAATGCCATATCTGTGTCACTCAACAAAAGTTATGCCTACTTTTGTACGTTTGCGATGTCACAAAGCCCAGCATTGTATTGCCAATACAAAACCGAAAAACAAGTTAAACTAAACTGCAACCAATTCGTTTGCTCTCATTGTGCAGCAAACATTGTTTGCATCGCTTACGTATGTACATACATACATACATAAATACATACATATGTATGTCTCTCTATCTATTAGTTTGCTCCAGTTTGACAATGTGTTCCAATTTTTTGTTCTTACTCGTTCTCTCTATCTGTGCCTCTGCCTCTGCCGCTCCCGCGCCCACTCGGCTTTGCTCATCATAATTTCCTGCCCGTAATTTTGTATAACTGGCGAAATTAAGTGACTGCGATTTACTCTCGGCTTTGTCTTAAATGTCGTTTCATTATTGAAATTGCCACTCGACCACACAATTGTAGCAATGAATGTAGAATATGCCCATGTGCCTCCACAAGTATTATCCATAATACATACATACATACATGCGAATACGAGTTCGTGTTTGTGGTTATGTGTAAGTGGAGGTGTGTGTTTATTTAGAGTACTAATTTTGAAATGTTGCAAACTTTTCACTGTCTTTTGTATTGCACGCTGCCATTGTTGCACGTCTATACATGTTGTTTTTTTTTTGGCAAGTATTGAGTTGCTCAAATTCAAGCAACTTATACAACAATTGACGGGACAAGACAAAGAATAAGACTGCCAACTGACGGACAACGGACTGACGACAAATTTGAATGAAGAATGGAGTACGCCCGAAAGAAATGAAATGAAATGTTGCATTATGCAAGTTGCCTCTTCCTTCATTCATTATTATGAATGTTAATTGTGATTTTCTTGCGCTTTGCCAGGCATTCATTTATTTCGCCTTGCTCGAAGTTTAAACGAAAAGGAGGGAGTTTGCTGACTTTACAATGCACTGTGGCAAGTTACATAAATCTGTTGAATGCTGGTGTTCTTTCACACAATCGTTGCAAATATTTGGACGAAATTTTGCTTCTTGTATTATAGTGAATGCCTTAGCAAGATGAGTTGCAGTGAATCACATATTTATATATTACTTGACAGTCGGTCAGCTGCAAAACCCTGCTTAGTAAATGCTTGAGGAAATGTTTTTTCCAATTACGAAACTTGTTAACTCTTTGCTTAAGTACATTGTTGATTAACTATTAAACATTCAAGGAACTAAAAAGTATTTTCGTTGATCTTATTGATGGTTTATCTCTTGAACGCTATTGACTAATTCAAAGTTCAACTTTGAATGACAACCACTCAAAAGTGGAAAGTAATTTGATTTTCTGCAGGCTGGCAGAGCAAGAACAACGCTATTACCATTGACGACAACTCAAACAAAAGCGAGTACCTAATTCTCTGACAAGAACAATGATACCTAAGTGCAACAAGGCAAAGTTAAACATTAGAGTTGGTTTGGTTTGGTTACTGCATCTGCATCTGCTTTAGATGTCTATATACTCACGCTGACAGGCACTTGTAGATACTTTTGCTTGCAGCCAGGCACATACAAAATTGTATATATATACAAATGTATGTACATTTATAGACAAGCGAAAGAGTGAAGGAGTTGGCGACAACTGATTGCCGGCATATGTGTTTGTTTGTTTTAACAAACTTTTGCGCACGTTGCTCTGGCGGCAGTTTTATGGCGTTTGGAGGCATTTAAAGTATAAACCGAAAAGGAATAAAAATAAAAATGCACAAACAACAAATGTAACAAAAACAAAAGTTGCAGAAAATCGAATCGGAAAAGCGGTATTAACAAAGACAAGCTGTTGACTTTGCTAATTGACTCTCTTAATACGTTGGAAAGTTTAAATGATGTGGAATTTAGTTGACTTAGACAGATAGACAACATTAAGTGAGCGTGAGCTTCATAGACAGATTCAGTCGCATTAATAATTTCTCTGAAAGTGTCAGCCGAGCTGTGCAACACGGCAACAACCTCACAGAAGATGACCCGGAAGCTAACGACATCAAGTGCGGCATAAATTTTTAACTAAAATACGTCTCATTAAACATTTATTTACTTATTGATGTTCGAGTTTTGTTGGATAACAAACGTTTGTGAATTAGCATCTTTTTTTATTTGATTCTCAAATCGTGGTTTGTCGATTCTTCCGATAAACTTACCGCCTAGAAAATGCGATGAAGCGAAATTGCAGTTATTTAGACGGAAGTGTGCACGCTTCTTGTCTTTGTTTGCTCGATAGCGCCGTGCATTTGAACTTGTACTAAAAGCAACACTTATACGAAATGTGTAAATAAACCTGCTTTTTCAAATTTGCTTCTCTGCCAAATTCATTGCAGCGAATTTAGTTCTACTTGCCTCGTTTCGTTTCAGTCAATTTAACGCAGTGAGTATAAAAGACAAGATTGAAAGGGGAAACAAATATTGTGCCGCTCTACTAACTTTTCATGACGGCTCGATAGTTTTTTTTTTCTTTATCGTAAATTTGGTACTGGCAATAGAACATAATTTAGGCGATAAATCAAATGTAATGCGACAAGGTCAAGGAGTTTGGGCAATTATATGCGTAGTCATATTATTTCGCAAAAAATTTTAAATTATTGACCATATTTGGCCATCATATGAAGTTTAATTGCTTTTTGAGTCATCGCGGTGATTCGTTACGTTTCAGCATGGCGTCTTTCGGGTGAACTTAGTGAACGCGATCGTGATCGTTCATGTACATCAATCTCAATGCGTTTACTGCATACAAATGTACGCGCCATAAGAGGGAACATTTTTAGATCTCAAATACACAATTTTTTATGCCATAAACGACGATGAGTGGTGTTAAATAACTAAGCGACTTTCCGCGCACAGTCAGCGCCGCTAATTGCCGACTTTTGTCATTGCAGATAGATACATGTAAGTATGTACATATATATATAAATATGTATATATGTATGTATAAAATGTGTATGTGCACACAAATATACATATTCATTTGTACATATGTATGTTTATACATACGTAATAATCAACTTTGCTTTCGTAATTGACGCATGAAGTTTTTTGTTTTTTTCTTTTCTGGGCGATTTCACACGATTATCTTTACATACATACATATATACATACGTATTGTATTTAGGTACATAAGTATATGCGTGTATCGTAAGGTCGTAAAGTAATTGTGGGTGAAAAATACGATAAACCATTCCATCAACATGTATGTATGTATAATGAAGATTAACTTTACTGACTCATCCCCCCTGCAAATTGCATTTCAGGCTATTTGAATTCAAACACATTTTCGAAACATTTGTTTGTAATAAATATTGTCTATGCTGAAGCGATTTTTAGGCTGTTTTGAAACTGGATATGATTTTGCTTGGAAAACGTGTCGTCTTTCGTCATTTCGCAATTCGTCTTATAAACGCTTATGAACAAGTATCTAAACAACTCATTTTGAGCATTTGTCGTGCTCACAGTATGACGCAATCCCGCTCAATGTTGCTCTTTCACTCTCGCGCCTACCCTTCTCTTTTGCAATCAGCGTGTTCCAAGCATTTGCTGGAAATTAGATATTTAGTTGCTTGTTGAAACTATATTGTATACAAAACTCAACAACAACAATAACAGAAACTGAATCGTCAGACTCACACATGCCGGGTGATCTCAACAACATCTCACTTTGTGCTATTGCGGAAATTTGTACGTACCCTGCACTTAGAATGAAACAGCATGTTTATACTATCATCAGATGTAAATAAGTGAGAAATTGGTTTTATTTATTAGTTTTATAATAATTTTAAATCTCTATTATGATATAAGAGGTAAACAATTTTTAAGCAAGTAGGAGAGGACGATTCTTCTAGATCAAGACTATGCGAACGACTCTGCTACCATACAAGCCTCTTGATAATTTAAATTTTAATTACACAACGTCGTTATTTTTATTTTTTTTTTTTGCCAGTTGCTACGTCTCAAATCAACATAAATTGTTGCTATTATGTTGTTTTCTTCTTTATTGTTCTTCAAGAATTAAGAGAATGAGTATAATAAAAGAAACATAAAACCAAACTCGATAAAACGATTACCCAAAAATATCTGAGCATAGGGCTGCGAAATTTTAAGCTTTATAGATTGGTAACCATTGTTAAAGACTTGAAGATAGGCAAACAGATGATCTCAAAGGGAGCATATGTAATTTTTTACATTGTGTGTTAGGAAGACTAGTTCGACGAACTTTATGTCACTCCTGGCAATGAGCGTGTGCAGGGTATATATACATATATATATATATATATGATTACTTCAAATTAATGACTCAGTTGATCGCAATTTATTGTTAAACTTGCTGAGCTGACATTGCGTCAGCATATTTTATTGCTGTAATTTGTAATTGAAATTTTGCTGAGCAAACAATAAACCTTTCAGTGTGCAATATTGGAACATTTATTTTGCTTATTTCTTTCTAATCTTATTTATCGTTTGTTTTATCGCTTTAATCTCATTTTTCATTTCTGCAATGAGACGTTGCCAAGTATAGTTGTGATAAATAACTACTGCAGCACAATGAAAACTGATTACGGCAAAGCTGCTAATGAACATACTGACAAGTGCATATTGTATACGTATTTAGGAACAGTAACTTTCTCACATTTACCAAAAATTCTTATCACGCTTAATGACATGATTGTATGAATAAAAGTATATAAGTATATATTTTCATAAAACGGTAGTACTTTTTCGCAACAGCTACTACCCCTTGCACTTTTTCATGCTCACCTATCATGCAATTGAGTTTAATGGGGAAATAATTGTGAAATAAAAGCACGTCGGGCCTGAAGTTTTGTCTATAACTTTTGTTTTATTTTCGCTTAGTGGTTTCTGGTGTAAACGAAAAACAGTTCTCTCGAATTCTTGGAAAAATTTTGAGCTTGGGGTTTATCTTTTTAGTAGCAGCTGGCCAGCTGTGTCAGCCTGTCCATATTTCATACGATTTATTGACTTAATTAGCTCATGTAAGCAAATATAGAAAGCATTGAATCTGAGAAATCAAAAATGAAAAAACTGTTTTTGACGTCCGTCTCGAGGTTCCAGTGAAGTCATGCGGAGCTCAGTTTACATATAGACAGACTCTGAATAATACATTACGTCATGAAGCTTAGACTTACATATGTGCATGTTAGAATAATGATAAATTGACTTGAATATATGACGATAATTATATGAGCTAGAATAAAAATTGCTTAAAATGTATGCCCCTTCATGTCAAAATTTATGGGGAAGCGTTAAATAACTGGAGATACTTCGGGTATAAATATGTAAAAAGTATGATCTTAACGTCTGTAACTCAACTTAAGAAGATTAAACATGCAATGTATTTCTGGAATGAGGTGCGATCGATAAGAGAGAACGTTCCAAATAATTTATACATAGTTAAAGCTACTGCACTATGCCTGCATGTCCCATAATTAGATTTAGTCTGCAGTGTTTTCTGTTACGACCAGATTGTTTCTTTTATTTTGATATTCTAGTGTTTCTGCATGTTTGAAATTCACTTTCCAACTGGAATTAAGCACTTTGTTATTGTCTTTGCTTGCCTTGTATTAGCCCCATGCGATTGTCATCATCAGCATTGTTGTTTTTTCGTTTAAATGGTAATATGAGTTATAACAGTTGGCAACACTTTTTGCAATGCGAGGCGAGTCAATTGAGAATGTTGAAAGCATACAAATTAGCGCAAATTTAACACCTTTCGCGCAGGCTAAAGCATATTTTGAAATGTTTTGTGAATTCGTTTTGTTACTTATTGTCTTATTGCTTGTCATAAATCGAAAACGAAAACGAAACCGAAGTTAAAGTCAGTTTAGGGCTTGGCACTCGAACGTCAAACGAGTCAAAAAATAGCGCTAACATCTGCGTGAAAGTGAAACTGGTTCCACTCTTTTATAGACGCGCTACATAATTTTGCTATGCGATCTGCATGTGATGCCTAAACGGAGCATTTTGATTTAAAATTAATGCTTATATCGCTAGTCTTCTATTCTTGAAAACATTAACTATATGAGGACATACTTAATTGCACAATATTTTCTAATGAGAGTCGTGCCAGCTTCTTTTAGAATATTGGCCGACGGTCTCATCTTTGTTGCGTTTTACTACACGTATTTACGCATGCGCGGCTGTTAACTGCTTTTGTCAGCGTTCGAAAGTTGCTTTGAAATGTTGTTTATTATTGATTTCTAGCTATTATAAATTAGCAATGAAACGGTTTTCATGTTGCGTTTTTCACTTTTTCTTTTTTGCCTTTTAATTATGAATTTGTTTGTACCCTGTAACCAATAATATAAATTGACTTGTTCAAATTCAATAAGTCAAAATCAAAAAGAGCTAGTCTCAGATCAGGATATGGACAGCAATATAATGTACCAAATTTCTAAAGTTACATATGGTGAACTCAAACTACCATTTTATTTTGTGAATATACTTGCATTTCTTATATTATATATAACTATAAATTCATCGATAACTATAGCGTGTAGCAGTAGTTGCCTGATTTTATTGTTGTTTCTCCAACATGTCAATTTTTTGTTTTAACAGTTGATTTTCATTGGAATGTGGTTTTGCTATTTGCTGTTACTTGCGATTAAATTGAATATGCTACTGAGTTTTAAGAACTGGTTTGCTGCACAGTTAATTAATATGAAACCATGAGAAAACACCAGACATGCTAACATAGAGAGTTGCCAATTGGTTATCGTTTGTTACCCGATTCTTAATCAGTCACAAAGATCAGTTTTAATGAGTTTTTTCATTGATTTTGCCATCGTGTGATTTGCAATCAAATTCAGTGAAATACACAGTTTTTGCAAAGCTCTAATCTTTTTCCACATTTGACACTCATCGTTGCATGGCAAGTATGGTAAATCCAGTATTCATTCACTCCAAAGACTTGCCAAGAAACGAGTACTTATAAGAATAAACTTATTTTTTCTCGGTGTTGTTTTATATGTGACACTGTCAATAAAATACATTTATTATGGGCAATACCTTCAACTTTAATAACGTAGTCCGTTTTTGAATTAAGGCGCTACAAATACAGAGCAGTAGTAGATAGTTTCTTCAGAGTCTTGGAAGACGGCGTATGACTCACTAAAAATTGAAATTCTCGTTCAAAAAAACCATTATGTATTTATTATTTATCTCTAAATTTAAAAACATGTATATACATATAAACATTAGGCCTCTACATAATGTTTGTACATAGATAAAAATATTTGTAAACAAATTCTCATTAGCATTTGTATTCTATTATTTTAGACATGGCACAAGACATGCTTCAAGTGCACAGAATGCGGCATGGCGCTCAATATGAAGACCTACAAGGGCTACAACAAAATGCCATATTGTGAAGCGTAAGTTGTTGTTTTTTTTCTTTACTAGCACATAAACAACTTCATATCTCATATACTGCTGCGACATAACTGATTATCGATTTATTGATGGGTACAATGGGACAATGTGCAACCTTGATTGGTATTGGCAACAAGCGCGATCAGAGTATCGGTATATTTTCGCTTAATGTTTACACCCTATACACAGTATCGGGGGTATATTAAAATTGTTGAGGAACAAATAATTGTATTTAGAAATGATCAGGACGACAAGAGAAATGGATTGGCGCATGTCCGATCGACCGGTCGTAAGTATTCACAGTCGAACTATTAAAATTGGATGGCAATGATATTGATCTACGATATTGGCTAAACATACTGCGTACTACTAAATACCCCTCATGGATTCCTTTTCGTGACTATCAAACTGAAATTTTTATTAAATTCGACATTATTGGGGATCGATTTTCTTGAAATTTTATATAAAATATAAGATATATAACATTTCTTAGTTTTAGGGCGTGGCATGAACAACAATGTGTGCAAGGATTTTATGTTACTACCCTTACTAGTATTATTTTTATAATTTCTTGGAGAAAATGACGTATAACATTAATTTTAATTTTTGCACAAACCGAAGCAATTCAAGCATAAGACTTGTATAACGCAGCCCCCGCTCATCTTAACTTTGAGTTTTAATTCATGGAAGAACTGTTTTTATCTTATCACAGTGCCTGATAAGGTAAAATTTGATTAGCAAATAGAGCAACATTCCTATCGGAAGTCACGTGCGCACAGTTTTGTGTCTTCTTGGAATATATGAATTGTTGGATGTTGGCGCAACAACGACAGTTGCAGATTTGGAAACAAAAAAAAATTATACACAATACATATGTACATTTGTATAATAGGTCACAGCCTGAAAAGGAATGAAGTGCGGAAATGCGCAGCTTGTTGCTGTCATTGTTGCTACCTTCGTTTGTCCGTCCGCCTAACCGTACGCTTGGCCTGTTATTTTCACAACAATGAACCACATACAAACTTCGCTTCTTACGTGTGTGGTTTCGAGCTCGGAATGATGTCAGTGTGCTGTGCTTGTCATATGCGGAATGAGTCTCAGGATGTTGCAACAAATCAACGTGCGGCATACATTGTAGCAGCTGTGCATATTGGGTGTGTCGTAGTTGTGCATGTTGCTGCTGTGTTTCAACACTGTCACACCTCATTGGCGTTGCTGCTGAAAGAATGCATAAACAGTTTGTTGCCTGCCACGTCAGGGGTCCCGAGTCCTCTATCCTTATCCGCTTTCATTACTGACTTAGCGGCCGAAAACGACGAATGTTTGGCGTATTTGGGCGCATTGCGTATGAAAGACCGCTGCGCTATGTTGTGCTGCGATAATCTCAATTGCCACTCGTGCTGCCTGAAGCATGGAATTGCCATTTTGGCCTTGAGCCAAAGAACAGCTATCCCGTTGACGTCGACGTCAACTTCAATGATAACGACGCTAACAGGAACTAACAGCTGCAGGAGCAACGGCGACTGACTGCGTCTGACAGTCGCCATCTCCAGTCTAATGCAGATTTATTGGCCAGCTAGCGTCCTATTTTGTTACTCAACACATCAACACAAAGCACGCTCTGCTATAAGCAGCTTAAATGGCAGACCTCGTGGCACCGAAATCCAATTCCCAATTTGAATTATGCGAACTTCAACTTTCAATCGCTCTTGGAGACGAGTTTGAAAAGACGTTGTTTTCTGTTTCTGACGTTTTTGGTTCTTCTTTTATTTGCCGTGTTCGACTTGTGAACTTTTACTTTTTCTTCTGCAACATTCGCGGATGCATCCGCTTGCAATGCGCCATACTGCACGCTTTTTCGATTACGTGAATGGTCATAATTAAAGTTAATTTGTTCTCTTCTCTGCTAATTTTCATGATTATTGCATACAATTCCATAATGAGCATTTCTTGTTATTGTTATCATCGAAAGTGAAGCAAACTGAAACATGCTCAACTCAGGCATTGAATTATGTGTGGCGTAAATGGAAAGAAGATGTTGCTGGCAATAAAATTTGAATATAGTAGATTCGTAGTAATGTGAACAGACGATGTTGAGAACAGTCAGACGCTTTTCTAGATCCATTTCTTTTGTTGCCCGTATTATGTTAAGTCTTACTTCCCCCTTCTAGGTTTTACATACATTTCAACTAAAATATACTTAATTTATCCGGTGTATTAAGCAATGCATTCATAACGGCTTGTTTACATTTGTGGTAACTTGTAATCAAATCAAGACTGTTATGCTTTATTTCTTGGGAATCATTACAAACTCTAGCATATTTTTTTCAAATCAATTTCAAAAAAGGCATAAAACTCTTGGTGTTAGCCATAAAATCAAGTCAACTTATATGGATTTGAATTTATTTGTATTTTGTTTTTTCCGCATTATGAAAACTTTTCCTAGCTGACTTAACTCGTTGATACAAAAATGTATAAAAAAGTTACATATATTTCAACAAAAGTTTCTGTTTGGTTGTTATTATAATATTTGTTATGTGCTGCTGTATGAGCCAGAAAATGGGTTTGCTGCTGCATGCACTACATTTGCTCCATTGCCACATGTGAACATTATACTTACTAAACCGCAGTTTTTTTTCTTTCTTTCTTTTTTATTTTATTTTTTTTGTTTGCATGTTTATTAACATAAAAACCCAGTGAACCAATGGTATAGTCGCCAATGATGTTCATAATGAAGATGACAAAGATATGTTCTAAATGTCTGCATTACTTCGTTTGTGCACAATTTTACTTTCGTTTCACATACGAATTTTTAAACATTTATTTGTAATAAATATTCATTTGCATAATTTTGCATTTTTGTCGCGCAATATAAGTCCCAATTATATCCTCTTTCGTGATCACTTGCTTATTATTTGCCGACATTGTGTCACGTTTTTTTTCCCACCCAACCTCACTGACAACATATTTTTACGGACAGAGATAAATAAGTGCGTATGAATACATAAAGGTGTATCAGAATGTTGTCAGATAGGAGGCAGGATTATTTATAACAATTGCTTGCGCTTTTAATCAACTGACAACAACTGACAGACCAATACAAACGATTGCCAAATTTATTTATTATATCTTTTATTTTATTTATGTATTTGAATTTTCACAAAAATCTTTGCTTCAAGCTTTTTATTATCAGACACTAGCACTTTTCTATGATTTTGACGACATCGGAGCTATGTGTGAGAGTTGCCACGTCCAAATTTTGATTGGATCATATACATATATCAGTCTATCCCATCTATTGTCAGTTCTTATTCGAGATTGCTTTAGTTAGTTGCTTACTCACCTCACCTACAAAGTTCCTTGCGAACGGAGAGACGAACCAGTGAAAAAATTGATCTTCAAAGAATTTTTATTTGTTCAAGAACATATACTTTGTAGGGTCTGCCATGCCTCCTTTTGTGCGCTATCTACCTTTTTTATGCGCACAGAACTAATATACCGTTGTGCCATAACGTACAGTGTATAATTATAAAAAAAAGAAGCAATCAACGAATGGAAATTGGCGCTTTTGGTGAACGGTTTTAGTTTGGTGATAAAGTGTTCATTGTGTCAATTTTAAAACTGACCAAGTTGCCGCATTCAGTAATTTGCATTTTGTGTGTCACGTCGGCAATAATTTATGTTGAAATGAAAACAAAAAAAACTGCAACAAAATTGTATGCGATGTTGGGTTGAAAAGACAAAATACAAAAGCACAAAACCAGCGATGACATCGCCAGCAACATTATCAACAACAATAGAAATGCAGCGACAAACAACAACAACAAAACAAAAACTATTGTTTACAAATAAATTAAAATTCTTTGACGAAACAAAAAGAAATCACACGTTGCCACAGTGATGAAATAATAGTGAAAGACAGACAGAAAATACCCTTCGATTTTGGTTGTTATGCCATTTACATGCAACTCTGAATAACAGAGAACTGTTGATACGATAAGAACACGATATACGTACGTAATAAGCTGTTGTTATTATTAGTGTAGGGTATACAAAATTGGCAACATATGACAACGTATGTATGTATGTGAATGTGTACGTAAATTTGCATGTGCGTTTACTATCTATTGGGAACGTGTCTGTCCAGCAGTCATGCCTGAGGCGCTTTACCAGGAATGCAGCATTGTTATGTCATCGGTAACATACGTGGTGTCTGGGGGGTTGGTGGCAGATTGCCGGCCAACACACGTATGTATCTCTATACATATTTTCTTTTGTCTGTTTCAACTGTTCTACTTTATTGTGAATTTCATGCGTTTATGAAGAAACCGAACTGACCGTTGAAAGCGTATGCCTTTTCAATTGTATTGTTGGCAGCCAAGACATGCATAGTTGTAAAATAGATTGAGCGTTGGTCGTTCTACCTTACTACACGATGCTCTCCACTTGCAGCAGTCGCAGTCGTAGTCTTTGAGCAGAAGTTAGAGCAGTTCCGCTTAAACCAATGCTGCACTAATAGCTCTCAGCGCATTAACTCTTTGTTGACCAATGCTGGTTTCATTCAACTTCTCTCTCTCTCTCTATCTCTCTCTCGCTCTGCTTAATCGGTTGTTTTTAATGAGTTAAGCTAAGGGCAACGCATGCATTTAATTGACCATCATCAGCTGTGTACGCTTGCTTGGTTGACCGTTGTTGGTTGTTGGTTGCTCGTTGTACAAATACTCGTTATCTAATTTAGTTATAAATATTATAGAAGCGAATATTACTGGATAGCCAATTACCGTTAAATGCATATGTGGCGGCGGCAACTACGTTTAAAATCACTCCTTTATGGCTTTTGTATGTAAACAAATGTTTACTTATGCATGTATGTTTATTTATTAATGAGTTTTCAAACTCATTGGACGAATAAATCGTTATGTTTGTTATCATTCAACGCTGAACGTTGGCTTTATACTAGTTATCAGTTTATTGCATCAACAAATATAACGTTTTTTAAAGTAAAGTAAACAAACTGCAATCTGCCGGAACCTTATACTCACCAGCTGTCTATACATATATATTTCTATTCAAAGAATTCAATAATGCCAATGAGCTTAAGTCAATTGAGCATCATTAATTGATTAACAACATTATTATCGTAACTAATGTTCTTAGAAGTGTTAGTTAATACTTTTATGGCCTTTCGGTGTGAAGTGCCTTGCTTTGCTTCAAATCTCTATGGAAAAGGAAAGAATATATGGTCATAGGTCTCTCAACTCAACTCACTTCAACTTGGTTGCTTAAATTTTAACTTGAGTAACATGTGCGTTGTTTTTCACTCTTTGCAGACACATTCCAAAAGCTAAGGCGACCGCAATTGCCGATACGCCCGAACTGAAGCGCATAGCAGAGAATACGAAAATCCAATCGAATGTGAAATATCATGCGGACTTTGAGAAGGCCAAAGGCAAATTTACACAGGTGAGTACAACGAACATGCGCACCGCCCATTCCGCCCACAGATAGATGTGTCTGTACACGAACACGCCCACCCACAAGTGGGCGTGGTGCATTGGGGGCATTTGGCGTGTTGTACTAGCTGTACTAGTCTGAATGCATTCCAAGTCGCAATGTAACGCAAAAATTTGCTGTACTGACGCGAATGCAATGCACAACGTATAACACAAAAATACTAATTTGATTAACTTTTGACTTGGCCATGACTGACAGGTTGCGGATGATCCGGAAACGTTACGCATCAAGCAAAACACGAAAATCATTTCGAATGTGGCATATCATGGCGATCTGGAGAAGAAAGCGGCCATGGAGAAGCAACGCGGCTCAGCGGAAGTCTCTGACAGCAGCAGTAAGCATACCTTTTTCATATTAATAATATATGTATATGCATTTGTATTATATATTGATTGTACGCAAGTACATTATGCTTGCGTCTGCGTGGGTAATGCCATACATACATAAATACAACTTATCATCAACTAATCGAAATTATGCACAGAATTTAGACTTGTGCCAAGTAAAAATTTAACTAATTAAATAATAACTGAAACTAAATAACCTTCTTCATACACAAACTAAATTTGTGCTTGCCACGCTTTCACTTAAATGACTAATTTATTATTGCTTCTTGTTAATTACGATTTGCGTGTTTTGTATTTTTTATTTTTATATTTTTATATATTTTTTTTTCTTTGTTGCAACATCACATCATCGTGTCGTATCACTGAAAATTATCACTTTTATTTGTTTGTGTTCTAAACTGCAATAAAATCAACCATACTCATATGAACACAACACGTTTCACACAATAACTTATTGAATAACCAACAATAACGGCAACAACAACAACAACAACAACAATACCAAAAACAACGAAAACATCTCACGAAACTAATAAAATGTCACTTTAAATTGGTTTGTCAATAATAATCTTAAAAAACAAAATAAAGACGAATCGGAATATTTCTCTGAGCAATTGGCAGCTGAACAATTTTCGCAATATGCACCCACAGCCTCACCAAAGCGTGAATTATCGCCAACGGGGCAGCACAACACACAACTGCAGCAACAGCAGCAGCAGCAACAACAAATGCAACATTTCTTGCAGCAACAACATACACTACCCCCACCACCCGTACAACACCAACAACACAATACGGCAGCAATAATACCAACATATCAACATCAACAGCAACAGAATCATAGGCAGTTGCAAATGCAACAACAACAACAGCAACAACAACAACTACAGCAACAATCACAACATCACGAGCAATACCAACACTATCAACAGCCGCAGGCATTGCGTCAACAACAACAACAACAACAACAGCAACAGCTGCAATTACAACAGCTACAACAACAACAACCGATTAAACAAACATCACATTTATATCCTGCAGCCGCTTCATCTTCGAGCTCCCCGCAAGCAAATATTGCTGTTCATCCACAACCGCCGCAGCAGCAGCAACAACAACAACAGCAACCACAGGCAATGATGAACAACTACAATCAACTTCGTTCGACGATATTGCAGAATTCACACCATCCGACTGGAAGCGCTGCAGTAAATGAACAATTACAGCAACAACAACAACAACAGCAGCAGCAGCAGAATGTGAAGACTATACAAGGCACCAACAGCATTGGAGCTTACGATCAGCATGATAATTACAATCGCTACAATGCCACCAATGCAACAAACAGTAATCTACAGCAGCAACAGCAACAACAGCAGCAACAGCAACACATTATTAACAACAACAGTAGCAACATGTCACATCACACACAAAAGCAGCAATCAGCTGTTTATGCGGCACCTGTGCCATATCCATTGCAACACCAACATCAACAGCAACAACAGCAGCAGCAACAGCAGCATTTGTCGCAGTTGAACAATGCTTCGAACACGCACTTGACCAAGAACAATCCGAGCGTTCATCCTTCGACGCAACAACTGTACGCATCCAGTAATTACAACACACAGTCTTCGAGCTCGATATTCACGCCCGGTAACCCAAGCAATGGTACGCTCTTGAACAACATGAACAACAGCAATTACCATCAACAAGTTGCGAGCAATATTGGCAAGATCGCTGACTATGATCCATTGACTGATGGACCTCGTCAGATACCGAACACGGCACGTTCCAGTACGACTCTCGTCTACAGTTCGGAAACACGCGGTGCCGCCGGCGGACCTGGCGCAAACGCAGCGGGTATGTATTAACAGTGTTGGCTAATGCCAATACACAAATGTCATAAAAATCATTACACACTCACACACACACGCTCACGTATGTCTAGCTGATCATGGCTCGTGTCTGTGTCAAATATTTCTCTAGTGTGTTTTGTCCCGCAGCGTGTAATATTTGTCTTGGTCAAGGCATAATAATAATGTTAGAAGCAACATCAAATTTATATATGCAAATATTTTTAGGAAGCAATAGCAACTTTCCCAAACGCATTGGTTCAGTCACCGACATCGATCCTGCAAATGGCATTTACGGCTCGCTTTCCAGTGAGGCGCATCAACAACAGCAACAGCAACAGCTGCAACAAAAGCAGCAACAGTACTATCAGCAAATACAAATGATGCAGCAGCAGGAGCGACCGCCCGTGCAGCACGCCTCATACGATTCGCTGCAGGACAGGCAATCACGACAGGGCGTGGTGAGTAAAATTACCAAACGTTTTCTTAACACATTTACTAATCTTGTAAATTATTGCACATGCACAGCAACAACGAATGTATCGCGCTATTTATGACTATGAGGCACAGGATGTCGACGAGGTTAGTTTTCGTGAAGGCGATGTAATCATTGAAGTGGAATCCATCGACTCTGGCTGGATGACTGGACTCGTTGAGCGTACTGGCAAGACCGGCATGCTTCCTGCGAACTATGTGGAACAAGCGGTTATATAATAGGGAATGTTTTACTACTGTTGCTGCCGCCAACAGTTTGTTGTGTTACTGATTTGCATGCTATATATCACGTTTGTCCTAATCTTCTTCATCAACGTATTCTTGGCCGACAGCAAATATCATCGTCTGCATTTGGCTGGCAACGGTGGCGATCGGAATGCGGTCGGCAGTGCCGGCAATGCCGCTATCGCCGCTGCCGCCAATCCGTACAATACGAATCCTTATAGCTATCAAAACAATCACAATCACAACATTATGCTGAATAATCCAAAGCAACATGATGTTGCGCGTAAGCCAACACCCAAACAGCAACAAGTGGAACAAGATATTTACTATTATTTTAATCATGTATTCAAATGACATTAACTTCATCATAGTAGTACAAGCAACACACATGAACAGCCGAGAAAAAAAATCCCTAAATCTGTTCGCTCCCTGATTTTACGTAGTTGTAAACTAACGTTCAACCGGAGTTCGACACACATACACACACGCATTTAAGCACAACTGCCCACACACACACACATCACGGCGAAACAAACAAATAAAAAAAGAAAGAAAAAAACACAAAATTTGTTATATATAATAACATTATATATAGTCAATCACAAATAATTCTACTCATACATAATTAATCGTTATGCAAATTGTTCTTTATTAGAAGCAAATTGCAAATTGTTCTTCTAAAATATCATAAACTAAAGCAGAAGCAAAGGCGTCACAGGAAGACAAACTTTGTTACTAATATGCAATAAACTAGAAATAAATTTAGAAATTGTGAAACACAAAAGGATAATAATCATGATGCAGCATGCAGAAAAAGCGTCCTTCAATTATATACAACAAAAAACCGATTGATATAAACCAATTTTTTATAAAAAAAAAAAGAAACAAATTAACTACAATTTACCACGCCAAGGAAGCATTTATGGATCTTTTAATAAATTATACAATGAAAATAATAAACATTAAAAAAAAACAATATTTAATCGTAAGTTGTAAGAATTTAAGTCGACTGCGGAACGCAAAATTGTGGCTGGATATTTTGATGATGCCTCATTCCGAAGGTATTTGAGTAGCATCCATCCAGTGGCAACTCAACCGTAGTTGCGTTGAGACAAGCGCAATTTAATGAAAGAACAGAAGAAAAACATTTACAATATGAATCGAACATTTTATAAAATCATCTAAATGAAATATACAAGTACCAGTTTAGAATATAGTATTGTATTAAATTGAAAATTATATACTAATGTACATACATGCGTGAGATTTGCTCGTGTTGTACGTCAGTCAAGTTAGACGAATGCTTTTTAAAAGCTTCTTTAAGAAAATGCAAACAATATCCTTACTTATATGTTACAAAAAAAAAAAACATACGCAAACCATTTCACAGTTGTAAAGTTGTAGTTAGTCGTATCGATCTGTATTTTGAGTTTGTTTTTGATGTTGAAGATAAGAAATCAAACATAAAAACTCTAAACTTAGACGACTTAAAACTGCTCGCTGTAGAAACTTCTAAATTATTGTTAATGTCTTTGATATACATTTTTTTTTCTATTGCATACTGAAATATTTTGTTGTATATTTTTGAACAGATTTTTATTTATTTAATTATATTTAATTATTTAAGCGACTAACTTTATAGTATTGAAATCCTTGAAGTGCCTTTAATTTGCTAAAATTCTTGTAACAAAAAATAAATAAATAAAATAAAGAACTTTGCCAAAATGATCGCAAATCGCATCACAATAAGCAAATGCTAATTAACAAAGATGTCAAAGAAAAAGAAATAAAATTAATGGAAATTTAAAGCAATAAATAATCGTGAATTTGTCACTAGCGCGGAGCAACTCCAAAGGCTTAATTTTGATGTTGAACTATATAACTAAAATTCATATATAAAAAATAAAAATATTTAATAAAATAATAGTTTTAATTGGAGCTTAAGAGTGGAGGACCTAAAGCTGTGTAGCACTTTGAGTCGCGTTGTTGTTGCCGCACAGTAAAACAGTCGCCGGCATCATTATGCGACACCAACTCGCAGCTCAAAGTGCGACTGTTAGTATAGGGCATCTAAATGTTATTAAACTAAATAAAATAAATAGTAATCAAATTGATACTCGTGTGTTCGTATTCACAGATCGTCGCTAGTGAATTCTGTGCGCGAGTCCGTTGGTCGGACACTGCCGCTGCTTAACACTTTGCCAGGATTACGTTGAGCCACAATGGTATCCAAGATAATGGACTTAGAGTTCATCACAGTCTCTTCGAAAAACTTGGCATCACTTTGTTTTTCTTCAGTTAGGTACTCGACCTTCTCGTTGAGCATGACGATTTTTTCATTAGCCAACTCGAGTCTAACATTCAATGAGAATAATACTTAATTTGATGAAATCTTATTCAAGTCATTTCTACATACTGATTCTTCAGCTCTTCCAATTTGATCTCATTGCCTTGGTTCAGAGTTTGAGCTGATGAGTACAACAATTGGTTGTCAAAGGAGAATGAGGAGACAGAACTGTTGATTGAAGTGCGACTCAGTGAGTTGGCATACTCAGCCATACGTTGTGTGCGCTTTTTTCGTTCCGATTGTGTGTCCAACTCTTTTTCCATATCACCTAGAATAGTAAGGTTATGATTATTAAAGGCGAAGTTAAATAAGTCGTTGTGTCGCACGTATTTTATTCTCCAGTCGCGAGATACGCTGCTTTTGTTTTGACATTTGATCCATTGAGGCTTCGTGCTTTTCACGTTCGCTCGTCAAACGCTCACTTAGCTTTTTGTTATGCAACACCAACTGATTCTTCTCAACCTCCAAAGCATCCAAAATGCTAACGAATTCCTCCTGCAAATAATAAGGCTTATTCGAAATAAACGTATTACTATACTCAGATTAATCACATACCTTACGAAATTCGCGGCAAGAGAATAGAAATCCGCCGGAGACTGCACGCAAGTCCGTCTCCAGTTTCTTGACCATTTCTTGTAATTGTAAGCTAAGCGCTTCAGTCTCTCTTGAAGCTGTCTCCAATTCAAGGTTCTTGTTACTCAGTTCGGTCAACTGACGCAGAGCGATGTCCCGTTCCTCTGTAACTTTGATCAAATCGCTCCGCACATCGTCCAAGCGGTTCTCGTACTGGTGTCGCTGTTTGTTGAACTTCTCATTCATCGATTGCATGTTGACACCATTGTAGTCTGTCTGCTCCTCAAGCATGCAAGTCTTTTGCTTAAATTTGAGAATTTCATCGCTAAGCGTCTTATTGCGCACCTTCAGTGCAAGCATTTTATTTCGCTGCTCCTCTAGCTGCTCATTTAAGCCCGAAATCTCCTTTTCCAGTGCGTCGACCTTAGCGCGGTGTTGCAGCTCACTTTTGCGCACACCCGGAGCAAACCGATCAAAGGTGGCAACCATTGTTGTTGCTGGCACATTTAAGGCTTCGGTGGAATTTTTTGGAGATCCACCCAAACACGTGTTCGACGATTTCAACTGCGACGCCAAGTCTACATCACTGCCTATTCTAACCGGTGTCAGGTACTCAGGTCGGTCAGTCATGCGCTCTTCGTAGGCTTCCAATCTCTGGCGCATCTCCAGCAACTTTTGCTGCAGTGCTAGTATTTGCTGAGCCCTGCCGCGCCAGTTGGACTGCGATTGATTTAAAAATAATTTGTTTATGTTCACGTTTTCACCGATCTCATGTTGCAAACATTTTTGAGCCAACTTCAATTGATTCTGTAGCTCCACATTTTTATTACGCGATTCAAACAGCTTTTGTTGCATATTAGATATTTTCGATTGCATCTCCTCTGTGATAGGTCCCTTTTTGCCAACCTCCCCGTTCTGATGGCACTTTTCCTCAGCCGATTTCAATTCACGCGTCAGTTTTTCAATTTGTAAATCCTTTTTGTTCGAACGATTCTTAAGCTGCTCCAACTCCGCTCGCATCTGTCGGTTCTTTTTACTCAGCTCGAGTATTTTTGTGCTCGCAATCGATGAATTGCATCGCAGCTCATCAATTGGTACCGAATTGAGCACATCATTGAGCGAATCAACTGATTTCTTAAGCGCATTAATCTCATTGTTCTTGTCACTTATGGCCTTTGCCAGTGTAACATTTTCCTGCTCGAATTCATGCAGCTTTCGTCGCAGTTTTTTACCTTCGGGTTTCACAGGCTTTGGCTTAAGAGGCGTGGTAGTCACCACAACATGGCCCTTGGCATCAAAGTCTTTGTGTTCGCATTTACGACGCACTTTCTCCTTGGGTTTTTTAGCGTTTGCAATCTCCGAGTTCGAATCTTTCTCTTCGTTTGGCATAACATCCATTGCAGCTTCACAGACGCAAAGTTGATGCTTGATATTCAAAATATAGATCTTTGTAGTATATATAAAAATTTCTAACAATTTCGTGTTAATAGTTGCAAAATGTATATTCAACCTACGTTAATTTTATAATTTTATATGATGTATATATTTTTACATTTAAAGCGTAGACTAGTTTAACAAAAATAGACTCGAAAAAATAGTTCATGTAAGAATGTAAGTTAAGAAAGTTAATCTAAAAAGTCCTAAGTTCTTTTAAATAGCTACATAAACTCATAAAATGGTTAAAAGAGATATTTAAATAAACGATGCATAAGACACCATTTGTAACTGAAAAATGACTTCTGAAGCCGGAACATGTGGAACTGGAACATATAAAAATAAAGCATACCCAAATTATTAAATAATATTTGAACCATATTTGAAGCTTCACTGACTTCGTATTTATGTCGGCCGAAACTGTGCTTACAGTTCGCAATCAGTTTAAAGAGCTTTCAGTAAAATATTGTAATTCGAAATAATTAACTCGAGTGGGAATGAATTAGCGTAATGCATTTGAGTGCGCTGGCAACCATGTGCTCAAATTTTGCAACAACAAAAAAAAATAAAAAGCGACTGTTCGGCTCAAACAGCTGCAAAAAATAACTATTTTCGCATTGCATTCTATTTTTCTTCATCATAATTTGATGAAAACGATAAAAGAAAGAATTAATTGATTTACTCGACATCGAAAAATACGATTTGACATCAAGGATGTCCAGTTTACAGCGTACAATGCTCAAGGGCAAACTGCCACCCACTATCTCAAGCGGTCGAATTGGAAGAGCGTAAGTAACCACAAGGAAAAGCCGATGACGCTATAACGGGCGATAGTTTATTGTGCTTGAGTGTTTGCATGTATGTGGAAAGCCTTATTAATTCATTTATTTCGCCAACAGTGACTCTTTCAAAAAATCGCGTATACGCGATTTTAAACCTGCAATGTGGAATGAGTTCTTCGCTGAGAAAGAAGACATATGTGTAGACGACCAGCGAACCTTTCGAATCTACCGTACCAAGAAACCAGAGAAGGAAGGACCGGTGATTCTACTACTACATGGAGGCGGCTATTCGGCACTAACTTGGGCTTACTTTTGTGTATGTATTTGCCATTGTTGGTTTGAGATGCATCGAGCTAATCAAAATAAATATTTTAGACGGAAATCACTAATATGATTCACTGTCAGTGCTTGTCAATAGATTTACGAGGTCACGGTGACACTAAAACTGACAACGAGGATGATCTTTCTGCCGACACTCTCTCCAAGTAAGCAAATTTTCTTATATATACTTTGATCAAGGCTTACAAGAGTATTATAGTTTCGGCAAAAGCGAAAATAATTTATATTTGTATTTTTATAGTAAAAGAGCTAATTTGACCGATTTGATTACAAATACATTTCTGTAATTAAATTTGTTATTACATCATTGTAATAAAATATTACAATAACTAAGTAAAATGGTGCATGCTTGATCCAAATAAAATTTTGTTTTCCTTATTTTGTTTTAACTACCTAAAGTAGTGGGTGATGGCACTAGTTGGTGGTATTTTGGTTGTAAAATGCGTGGGTTTTTTTTTTATACACAAGCAATTTTTTTTTAACTTTATTTTTAGTTAAATTTGTGGTTGGCTTTATTTCTGTCTGGAGGAGGTGTTAACGATTGATATTACTTTTACAGAGACATTGGCGACTTGTTGATGAAACTTTACCCACAAGAGGAAGATATGCCAAAAATTTATGTCGTGGGTCACTCAATGGGCGGTGCTATTGGTGTACACTTTGCAAGTTTGTCACTAGTACCTAACCTTATTGGCATTACAGTTATCGATGTAGTTGAAGGGACCGCCATGGAGGCGTTGGCCAGCATGCAGAGCTTTTTGCGTTCAAGGCCAACTCATTTTCAAAGCATCCCGAATGCAATCGAATGGTGTATACGCAGCGGTCAGATTCGCAATGTGGACAGTGCCAAAGTCTCAATGCCGGGACAGATAATAAAGTATAGTTTTATTTGGAAAATTATATGACAATCCATTTACAAATTATTATATAATTATAGCTGCACAACAATGGAACTCGCAACAAACGAATTGCCACTTCCGGACGATCCTTTGGCTGACGAAAGCACAACAACGACATTCACCCATCCGTTTAGTATTTCAGAAGATGAGGAGACTGCAGTCAACAGCGGTGATGCACAAACAAGCGAGGAAAGTGCGGACTTTAAGAAGCCGGAGACCACAGTCAGCGAATCACCGAAAAAGTTGGAAAACATAAAATTGCTTTACATAATTTTAGCATATATTTATTCTATGTGTCTCTCGTTGCAGATACACTTGGCGCATAGATCTATCCAAGTCTGAGAAGTACTGGGTTGGTTGGTTCTCCGGACTTAGCGAAAAATTTCTCAATCTCCGTTTGCCAAAACAGTTGTTACTAGCCAGCATTGATGGCTTGGACAAAGCTTTGACCGTCGGACAAATGCAGGGACGTTTCCAAATGCAGGTACTCGCACGTTGCGGTCATGCCGTGCACGAAGATCGACCCCACGAAGTGGCTGAGGTAATAAGCGGCTATTTAATTCGAAATCGTTATGCAGAGGCAGCTGGCGAATTTCGTTGCCACATGCCGTCGTGCTAAATGATTGATTCTGACCTGCTTCTATCTCAGCGAAGTTGACATTTGTATGTTTATAAGAGCAGCACCAGCACTCTATTTTTGGATGAGATTACACATAAAATACTCTGTATTAATGTGATAATTAGATACAAAACAAACTTTATATTAAAATATATAAATATGGCAATGATTTTCTCTCAACTCAAGTATTATTGAAGTTAAATTTACTATTATTAACTTATTTCTGTACTGCCAAAACCTAAATGCATGCACGATTTCTAACGAATATATACCCAATTTGGTCATAAGCAACTGGCAGAGAATCTTTGGCACTCACCGATTACTTTAACATCTATGTAAGTTAAAAAAGAGCACATTTGGCATCAAAATTGTTAATAAATATTGTGTATTAAATATGTGTCTAAAATTTTAACAATTAAGTTCAATAAAAATACAATGAATTCTTAGCTCTCCAAAATATATTTATGTTTATTTATATGTAAATTTGAGAGTCGTCCTATGTTTTTAAAATAATTTCTTCTCGCTCTAAAATTTAAAAATCATTTGAAACAAAAAAAAAAAACGAATCATCTTTAGTCAACATAACGAAATCCATTTTTCTGCATTTTCTGTTTGGTATCCAAAGCCTTGATTTGACGCAGACGCTCGCTAATCTGCTCACGTATCTCGTTGCGATATTTTTTGCCCTGACCTAATGCTTCCATTTCAGTGAGCCACTCAGATCGCTCGTTAATCTGATTTAACACTGTAAAGGTCCACAAAATTAATTTATAGCATGTTCTTAAACGAAATACTTATAACAGCATAACATACATTCATTGATAATGTCGTTGTCGGTGTATTCACGTTCCTTCGTGTTTGGTCGGCAGCGCCGTTTCGATGTCAATGCTGGGTCGGGCAAGTACATCCCACACATAGACTGTTGTAACTCTACTTTGGCACGCTCGCATGGTTGGCGATCATCCGCTGGGGGCCGATAATAACTGTACTCATATGCGCCACTGGCCACAATCTTTGCCAGGCTTTTGCGTTTGGCGTTATGTGCACGCCTAAGTATCTCCAGTGTTTCTCTATCGGGATCATTGTCGATGTTTATACGTGGCGGTTCCGGTTTCGGCAAAGGCTCACCATTGCGCAAGCTCTGATCAACTTGCTTGCGCATCATCATCGACATCTTCGACTCCTTTACAAGCACTAAAATATTTGAGCGTTTAATAATTAAATATTATTGAAAAATATGTAATGAATCGTACATCTTATCAAGTCCGCGGTCTCTTTGCTGTACTCCACCTTGGGCGTGTGAAACAGACCGCCAGGCGGAATACGCTCACTCGGCCAAAGCGGTAAATTGCCATGTTCAATCTTCTGGGTCGACTTTTCCATGTCTTTTAACACTTAATTTTGTCTTTCGAAGTTATTTCTTTTTGAGGTATTTTTAAAATATGTTAATGCGTTCCGTTTGTTCGCTTTGAATAATGATTGTAAAAAATATGTGACTGTTTATTGACACTAACAAAAGCATGGCAACCTCTGTTTTAAGGCGTTAACATGTCAACACGAACAATTTCCAAACAAATTAGAACAGGACGCTAAAGGGTAACACTCCCAACCACCCTACATTAACAATCGACTACATCGGCTTTCATAATATCATCATTTAAATAATATAGCAAGACAAAAAACGATTTTAATTTGTAATTGAAATAATTTATTTAAATCATTAAAATAAATATGTATGATAGGTACGTATGCACATTATTTATTTAATTCAATTCATTAATGAATTTCTGCATTTATTTGCTTAGAAATCGTTTATTTAATTATTTGTTTCCTTTGTTCGTTAAAGTTCTATGCAATTGTTTTAAGTCTCTTTTTTAAACAAACTAGTTTTGAACAAGCTATATTGAATTACCTTTAATTAGTTCGATTATTGCTACAATGCAAAGTGAAATATTGAAATTGAGTTGTATTTGAGTGACTGACTTGACTGCCTTTGTTATCGTTAGGTAATGAGAAAAATTCTATGGTAAAATTAAAAAAACAAAGAAATTTAATTTCGATTTGTTGGTTACGCCCATAATGTTAACAATTACATTTTGCTTAATAAATTAATTGTTCTAATGTTGTTTTTGAACAATAAAATTTACAAAATATTTTTTGATCACACAACTTAATATGAGCGCTAAGAACGAAACAATTTCAACATTACTCAATATAAACTCATACAATTTCAAATGTGCAATTTTAAAATATTTTTTTGTTTTTGCTTTTTTGGGTATATTTTTTCAACACTTAATAAAAATAAAATTAAAAACATTAGACTACAAAAATTGTTTTCTTTTGGCATGTCTTACAATTTTAATTTTTCCATTTCCTTGTTTTTTTTTTATTTTGCTTTACGACTTTTATGCTTAACAATAAAAAAAGGTTTTGCTGAATAACAAAACAACAATTTACAATATATTTTAATGCACATATAAAAATAAATCAATTATATTTAGGCTCATAACATTTGAAATAGCTTTCGTTTTTTTTTGTAAATAATAAAAACAATCGACTACCTTAATATTAAATTTAGGCAGCTAATCAAAAATTCAATGAAGCACAATCAGTGTGACTGATGCCTTGAAGTTTTCTTTTACTTTTGTCTCATTTTAAACATTATTTCAAATATTGTTTCGTCAAATCGTTGATTACTACTAATAATATTATCTTTTTTTTTTTTTGGCTTTTAAATCTTATACAACTTGAAATATTAACGAACACTATTCATTTACAAGTTAGAAGACATAATAAAAAAACAATTACGATTATAATTAAACTAATTATTCAACTACATATTTTATGCATGTATGTGTGTGTGCATATATGAGTTATTTTAGTTAGCACATATCGCTGTGTCTTTGAAACATATTTATATAATTGGTTTTGTTACACAAATTTCAGCATTTTTTATCGTGTTATGTTAAATTATTTTAGTTAAAAGTTTAATTCAGCAATTACGTTCCGTTAATCATATATTTTTTTATAGTTTTATCGCTTTTTTTCTATCTTTGACTTCAGCAAGCAAAGTTTTTGTTTTGAAGTTGCACGTTCAACTTTATCTTCTTTTTTTTTTAGTTTATTTGCGGAAAGTAATTTTAGTCAGTCTCATTGTCACGATGCAGAGTTAATTTGTGTTTCTTTTTTTTAATTTATGTTCTTTATGTTTAAGATTTATAAATAGCTCCATAATATAGAAAACAGACTTTTCTATATGCTATTCTCGTCAGAAAAGCGTAAACTGTTGATCAAACTTGGCCAAATTCTCCTAAGAAAAATATATATAATTAATACATGAAAAACATATAAATGAAAAGTTAACTTTTAAAAGTATCAACAATCATGCCTGTGCACAAAGCACAAAGTTTCAAACAAAATATGCTGGATTAATTTATAAGCTATATCAAGACTTAAAATGTTTGTTTTTCTAAAAAAAATTATCAAGTTCTAAACACTGTTTGAACAAAACACTTCACTTTACACTTTTCACATAAAAATTGTTTAACTTTTGGGCCAATACATGCTAAATATCGATTAAATTACAACAATTCGTGATGATTTTATATATAATCCGTTTTCACAATCAACAATTTAGACAACAAGGAATAAAAAATAATGCCAAACAATTTAAAATAAAACTAACAACTATTGGACACACGTTGACAATGACAAATGAACAAACAATATAAAACAATTTAAGAAGATCCCGCTCCCTTAAATTTAGTTGATTGCTTCCTCGGTCATTTGAAGGCAGAGTGTTTCCAGTTGTTCCAGACTTTTGTAGTCATTCATAGCATTCAATGTGGACACGGAAGCCACCGGCGACTGATATTTGTCCTTCAAGGACATATTTATGTTGGCAATGAGCTGAGGTTCTACATTGTTCGTTGAGTTGAGGCAATAGTTGCAATTGCTGCAACTTTGATTACTAATAATACACGAATTATTATCGTTATTGTTGTTATTATTGTTCTTAATACTATTACTACCCGCACCCACACCCACACCTACTCCAGCATCACAACTACTACAACTACTGACACATAAACAATTGTTTCCACACTGTGAAGTTGTTGTTACCGCAGCACCTGCCGCTACCGCTGCTGCTGCTGTGAGGCTGTTACCAGCCGCTGCTGCTGCCGCGGCAAGCAACTGCATTTGTTGTTCGCTAATAAGATTGTTATTCAATATGTTGTTATTGTTATTGTTGCTTATAAGTATTTGGGGTGGCGTTGCATTCGGCACGTGGCACCTTGTTTGTTGCTGTTGTTCTTCGTTGTTACTAACCATGACTACGTTTGCCATTGTTTTCTTTGCTTGGCTAGCGTCGGCGCCGACAGTTCCTGACGCTGTCATATTATTGTTTAGCCCATTTAGACTTTGTTTGCGTTGCTGTTGTAGCAGTTGTTGTTGACTTCTTTGCGGTGGTGTTGATGCATCAATTTGTATGTTGTCATTGACTGCGGCCGCGATCATTCCTTGTCCCGGTTTGTAAATCATTTTTTGCACCTGTTGCGGTCCACCAGAAACAACGATCAGATTATTGAGTGAACGTCGATGATGTTGCTGTTGAGGCGTTGTTTGTTGCGGCATTGTTGGAAAGTGTGATTGCTGTTGAATTATATGATGCATTTGCTGCGAATTCTGTTGCTGAAGATTCTGTTGTTGTTGTTGCTGATGATGATGTTTTAGCTGCTGTTGTTGCTGAGTATTCAAAAAGTTGGGATATGATGAGCTCTTGTACTGATGAGTTTGCTGCTGCTGGTTGTTGTAGCTACTGTAGTCAATGTTAGCTGCAAACGTTTGCTGATGATGATGCGAACCCGGTAGGCAATTCAGAGAAAAATTTAACAAGTCATTGGAGTTTTTGCGATGATTGATGCGATCATTGCTACCATTTTTTGGGTCACATTTTCGATTTTTGGAATTCCATCTAAAATTAAATTTGCTAAACTTTCTTTTATAATAATGACATTCAATCCAACTTACCTTGGCTTATTAAGGTTACCATTAACGCCGCTTTTGACGTGATGCAACTTTGGTGTAATTGACATTTTCAATTTCGAAATCTTGAACTTAAGGTCCTTAAGTTGATTTGCATGATTTACAAACGCTTCATTGTGAATTGAACGGTCCAAAATCCACATAAAAATACTAAGCGCTTCGTCATCGTTGTATGGATCTTTTTGCAAAGCGCTGCTCACAAAATCAACGACCCTGAGGAAACATAAACCAATGTTATCCTCACCAGAGTTGGGTGGAATTGCTTCGATAGGCTTCATCGGTGTTAAAACAATGTTCGTAAGTTCTTCTACAATTGCTCCTACTTTTGCCTGACCCCTATGAAAATCTTGCTCTATTTTAGTCAATATATTTGCACGATCTTTGAGCTTTTCAATGCAAAGTGCAAGTTTATGCGATGCACCTTTTGTGACACCCACGCTCTGTAAAAATTCCTCAGTGATTTGCAACATTTCCTCGTAGGTCATGTTTTTAAAGAGTTCGATGTATTTGTGTAGACGTAGAGATTTCAGCCAAAGCCCGATGCCCGACATACCAACATTCCGTGTCTGAAATTTAATGTAGCTTGGCTTGTATTCATCAAGTCGTGTATCTGAGCCGCTATTCGTTAAGGCACCACCACGCTGATGCTCAATAGAGAGCGAAAAACTGCGCGGTTTATTAGCAAATTGTGCCAAATTCTCCGTTGAATTAGAACAATTGTCGTTAACTGTAATCACAGAGGAGTTGGAAGATGACGAAGTCGAGGAGATCGTTTGTGTGGTAAGACTGTTTGAGCGGCGAGTCTTTAGTGCAGCAATTTTGCTATCCAAACTCCAGCGATTCATTTCGCCGAACTGATCACCAACGTTTCCCATTAGTATTGAAGCATAACCCTGCTGTTGAATGATAAATTTAAAGCAACTTTAATTAAATAACTCGATTTTACAAGTCAAATTGAAAATACCTGGCTCTGACTAAGGCTACCGCAAACGCTGAGTCCGGCATGCATACCCAACGAATTAGGCTCAAAATCCAGGATCTCGGTACCGTTTTTTGAGAAAGATGTATCATGATCATCGGTATTCAATACAACGCTGCCATCATGATTACTACTGCCACCGTTGCCAATAAGGCTCATCATTGTTCCGTTGCCATTACCAAATAGTCCACCAGGACCGGTTGGGACATTAGCTGCGGCAACAACCCCATTGACCAGCATCGACGACGAGCTATCTGCGATCCCAGCGCCAATCGATAGACCTAAACTATTTTGACTAGAAGCTAATTCGTTTAGTGTAATACCATTTAAATTATCACAGAGTGGATTGATGCTGTCATTATGGCTGCTACTGTTGCAACTACTACCACCTCCACCTCCACCACCACAAGCACCAACGCTGCTGGGTGCCTTTACCACAGTTGACGACGACGCGGTTGCTGATTGCGACGGTACGCTAATACTTGACCAGTCGTGCAAAGAATGTGATGATGACTGTGTCTGATGCAGCATTTGCTGGTGGTGGTGTTTGCTAGGTGGCGCAATAGTTTGCCAATCGCGCGCGCTTATTCCCGACTGTGATGATGCTGTAGAGCAAGTGTTATGCGTCAGACTGCCCATTGAAGAAGCCATCGATACATTAGAGGTCGAAGAGCAGGACGCAGCGGACGATGAGGACGCTGAAGATGACATGTTTGATGAAGCCGACGATGATGTCATTGTAGCGCCCAAATGTTCGGCGCTTAAATCAGGCGATGGCTGCAGAAAATAACTCTGATTCGACATACCCGAAACTGAGGCTTGAATATGCTCCTCTAAGTGTCGTAACCATACATTAAGTGACCGGCGGTCATCGCTACTTATTGTAGGATGTATCAAGAGATACGAAAATATCTGTTGCACTATCTCCGTGGACACAATTTGTTGCATCGTGTCCTTAACGGCAACAGGTATAAATGCAATGTAAATAAGTTTGGCTTCTTCGTTTCCAGGCTTTAGCAGCGGCAGCATATTGAGAACTTCGTTAAGTATATCCTCCTTCCGAGCATAGAACTTTCGTTCGTCGCATTGTGCTGAAGTGGTTATTTGAAAATCAGATCCATAACATGGCATGGAGTCTTTGTCCGACGATGACGAGGACATGGTGTCCAATATATCGCCTGGCTGTAATGTCTTATAGACATTGAGTAAATTTTGCAAATACGAAGCATTGTTCGCATTTATGTCAACAACGACGGTGCTCAGATTTGTCTGTGAACCCATGTTTTGCGACAGGTTGTTGTCAATAGAATACTGCAGGAATTTCAAAGTTGGATATCGTAGACGCTTAAGTAAAGCATACATAACCACCGTACGCTCACAATCGTTCCACTTCTCAAACAGGTTCGTCACCGTGGTCACTTGTTCGCAGAATAGTGCTGTCGTTGTCGTCGTTGTTGCTGGTGATGATGACGATGATGCTGATGACGATGTGGACGATGTTGAAAATGATGATGTTGTCGTTGACGGTGTCGCAGTGATGCTTTGATTTCCGCTAACTAAATTTTTTTTGTGTATGTTGGTTGCTGTCGGTTTGGTTGTTTGTTTGGACAATGAAACTGGGATGGGGGAACTTTTATTTGTTGGCGCAGTTGTGCTTGTGCTTGTGGCTTGGGATTGTTGTTGTTGTGTAGTCGACTGAGTGTTTGCCATTAGCAGGGCATGGTTATTGGAAGTGTTACCGCTTATGTTGCTTCTATTGGTGATCGTAGTAGTTTGCATTTCATTAATCAGGTTTTTGCTGCTCATGAAAATGTTGTCCACCACATTTGTGTATTTCATTTTATGTTCTTTGTTGCTTTTGTTGTCGTTGTTATTGTGATAATTTTACTATTTAATATTACAATTAGTTAATAAATATTTTTTTTTTATTTTTTTGTTTTTATTTGGTTTCGTTCTTGTATTCTTTATTGACTGGTCGTGGTAACTGCAATTAAAAATGTCGAGTTAATTTTTTTTATTATGAAAAAAAAAAAATGTTTTGGTGAAATAATTAAAATATATAATATATATTATTCTATCGTATAAACCAAAAATTATTTTCTTTTGAAATGGGGCAAAGCAAGATATATTATATTGTACATTGGAAATCGTTGCTAATTCTAAAAATTTTATAAACAAATGAACAAAAAATTAGCGTTAATCATGCGTGTCGTGTTCTTTTTTCTTTTTTGCGCGCGTGCTTATCAAAAAAATAAATAAATACAAAAAAATGGTTATATACTTGTTGTTGCTACTGGTGATGTCGCGTTTGTTGCTATTGATATCATTTAAATGAATATTTCAAATCATTTAAATAAATTCCTTAAATCAATATTTACATAATATATTAAGTTCGATGAAAGTTAATACAAGTTAAATTTTGAAGTCTAAGGAACGCAATTTGAGGGAAAAATTATGCCGCTCAACAAAAAAAATATATAATTTGTAATAAACTCAATAATTACATTGGGGCCGACGAAAGAAATTTAGGCCGTGACTGAAAAAATAAATTTGATATAAAATTGGTAGCATGTGCCGAAGCCTCGTGAGTGCTGAGTCATAAATGGAAGTTTTTTAATACTTCGGTCCCGGGAGGATTAAGAAGCCCTCAACTTTTACTATCACGAAAGCGACATTTATGCATACAGTTTTTATCATGCGACAGAAGTAATAAAATGATTAAGAGGCTTTAAGGGGCAGACGTTCGGCTGGATGCTCAATTTTGATTTTTCCAAACAAAATTTAATATTCGAAATGTAACTTTGAATTGACACTTGATCGAGATTGCTTCGGTTTTAATGATTTCGAAAAACTCATATACTTGTATTTTTGTGTTAGTGTTGGTGTTATTTTCGCCGTTGCTTTCTTTTTGTGTTGTTGCTCTGGCTACTGTTACAATTTCAACGCTTAACAGTGAATCTGTGTGTGTGTAGGCATGAGAAAGCACTACATTATAACGGAGCAATTACTGCTTTTGTGCTTTGCATTAAGATAGTGAGAGTATGTTTGGGGGCAGAGTGAGAGCGTGGCGAGTTAAAAGAAAAAAGCGTGAGAACCTAAAAAAATAGACACACTTAATTGCTTATTTTTGGTAATAAAAATAAATTTTCTGATTGAGTTATGAGTTCAGTTTCAATGTACTTAGTTTTCGCTTTTAACGGTCATATTCAATTGTATTAGAGTACTTGTCAAAGCCGCCAAAGTAACAGTAAACATGTACTTTCTGAGTTCTCCAACAATTGTTACACATTTTAAGGTTAGGGCATACCTGTTCCATTTTCTTCAACGAAAAGCAAAAATAGTAGCTTTACAAAAGAAATTGTACACTTCAAAAACGGCTTAAGACACTTCTGTACTACGGGAAATCAAATGCCCCGCAACCCGACAAACAGGTGCATACAGCAGGTGCGCCTATCAAAGTTTGTCATACTCACTTGAATTTTATTGCTTATTCGAGATTTGGATTTATACCTTGCGGGTGACTGCAGCGTTTTTAAAACAGATATTAAATCAGCTCACAACACAAGATTTGAATACACTCACAAATTGTACACAGCGAACATATGTGTATACATCTATCATACAAGACAATCACTCAAAGCAACATATTTTCCATTAATTTTAAATTTCGACATTAAAAGTGACACGAAGCCAAAAAGAAAATTAATTTTAATTAATGAGTGGTACACTTAAACAGGATCAAAAATCGCAAGCCAATTCAAGCTGCGCTGTGACACGATGAGCACTGACAATGGAGTAAGATTCAATTCAAAATGGTGGAGCAGACTTAAGCAAGGAGAACAAGTAACTAAGGAAAAAAGTCAAAGCGAGCGCCAATCACTAAGCATCAGTCCCTCTATATCGCGCCTTTTTTTAAATAAAAGGCAAGCCCGAGAACATAATTTCTTTAAAAAAAAAAACAACTAACAAGAATCCCGTTTGATAATTGCTTGGAGGCACTGTCTTTGTTGTTCTAGTTGTAATTTTTAAATTAAGGGGGAACTCTAAGCAATGCAGACCTTGCAAATTGAGCGCAATTGTATGCGCGTTAGTTTTAAGTGTATGTGTGCGTATATGAGTTGATATGCAACGGTACGCAATGACAAAGCTTAAGCGAAATGTGGTAGATAGCAAAGATGCCGACGACATATTGCAATGCAACAATAAAAGTCAAAGAGGAAGAGCAAAAAAAAAAATGTAAAACGAAGCCAGGTGGTTCTTACTGTTTACCTATTCCTTTCCATCTTTTTTCTACAAATGAAAAATATGTTTGACTGTTTTCACTCTCTATTTGTTTTGGACAATTTTGTGTTTTTGTTTTGCTGGAAAATTCCCATCTTAAAATGGGGCAACAACAATAGAAGGGACGCATTCCGCTAGTTAGCCCCCACCTATTCACTCGCACGCCTGTACATATTCGTGCGCTTGTGCCAAAAACGTTCTATTTTCCCCAATTGTCTTCTTTTGCTTTCTGTTGCTGGTGCTACCATAGAAATTTCTAAGCATAAAAAAACACTCGCCCGCTTACTCACTCTTTCACTGAATTTTGTGCAAACCTTGAAACATTTTCTGTTGCAACAAAACACTGAGTTTCGATTACTTTAACACATATTCGGAATTACATCCCACAAATTGGCGTACAGTTGTCGTCATCACTGCCCAATGGGTATGCGCAATTGTTTGCAATTTGATAGATATCAGTAAATAATTAATTTTCACCTTTAGATTAGCACTTTTCGAATGGACTGCGCTTTGTTGTATTTTGCCACGGAAGTCATACTAATTTTTTTCACTCTGCTACTTCTCCGTTCTTTTAAATACGAAAACTTCTCGTTCCAATTTCCTTTATTTATTCACTTGCCTTTTGGCACACACGCGAAAGCGTTTTCGTAATGCACATTTCTTCCTCACTTTCACACTTAACTCGCTTAATTTACTTAATTCTTACGCGATTTGCTTTTGCAAGCGATTGTGTTTTAATTTCTTTGAGTGACTTTGAAATCAACTTGTCTCAAGTTTCCTAACTTTTCCGTTCAACATAGGCCAGTTTGGTGAAATTCGTTTAGTGCTTACAGCGCCACTTTAATCATTTTCAAACTTCAAATTTGCCAACACTGGTAGCAACCAAAATACTTGCTGACGTTTTTTTATGTCCTATTTGTTGCAGCGTCTGTAGGCTTTGTTGACAACACGGTTGG